>JAQZBX010003111.1:15553-67445 GCA_029593785.1 Cabassous unicinctus
CCCCCCCCCCCCGCGCAGATCATCTCCCCCCGGAACCCTCGTCCGCCTTTGCCGCCACCCTCAGCTCGCGCATGGTCTCTCATGGGGTCTCATTTCCTCCCACCCTGGACCTCTGGGGACACCTTTTGGTCTTCTCCGACGTGCCCGAGGTCCGCCAGTTTCTAAGGAGCCGAGGGCACCGACTCGGTTGGGGGCGGAGGGCGGGGAGAAGACTGCGACTTTGGGATTGGCCCGGTGGGGTGCATGTGGCCCCCAGAGAGCAGCCCCCGCCTCCACCCCACAACCGCCGCCGCAGCCCCAGGGGAGCGCGGAGGAGGAGCCGCTCCCCGACTCCCTGGCCCATGGAGGGGTGGGGGTCAGAGACTGTCTCCCGCGCGCAGTCCACCTCTGCCCTGACGGCTCAGCCCGCTTCCAGGACAGCCATTGCCATGGAGACCCCCGAGGCTATAAAACCAGGTCTCCAGGCGGGCGGCAGCTCCCGCGCCACTGAGCCCCCCAAGTAAGTAGCAAGCGCCCCGGTGTGGCCCTGCCCCCGCGAGAGGGGAGGAGGCGGAGGAGCGGCGCCAGCAGCTTGAGGAGCGGCGCGCCCCGCCAGGGCTGGAGGCACGCGCGTTCGGCGGGCGCCACCGTCTCAGCAGGGGAGCGGGGGCTGCCCCGGGTGCGGTGAGTGGCGTGGCTCCAGGCCACGGGGGACTGAGAGGCGCCGGACACAGGGAAAGCAGCGGGAGACTCAGGAGGAGACGGAGCTTCGGCTCCCGCCGTCTTGTGGCGGGCCAGGCAGAGTGCGGAGTAGCAAGCAGCCAACACATCCAGGCGGGAAGCCCAGGGACCGAGCGGCGGGACGCCAAGCGCGTCGCCAGGAGCGGCGGGACTGCCGGAACCGTGGGGACGACCCTCGAGGGACCCCAGGACCCTCGGCCGCCGCCGCCCACGCGCAGAGGGAGCAGTACCGGAGCGCAAGCAAGGGCCCGAGCCCCGCCGGGCGCGGGAACAGGGGCGCCCCCGTGCGGAGCTGTCGGGCCCCCCAGTCGCTGCAAGGGCCATGCTCAAACCCAAGGACCTCTGCCCCCGAGCGGGCACGCGCACCTTTCTGGAGGCCATGCAGGCGGGCAAAGTGCACTTGGCCCGCTTTGTGCTGGACGCGCTGGACCGCAGCATCATCGACTGCCGCGCGGAACAGGGCCGCACGCCGCTCATGGTGGCTGTGGGGCTGCCGGACCCCGCGCTGCGCGCGCGCTTTGTGCGGCTGCTGCTCGAGCAGGGTGCGGCAGTGAACCTGCGGGACGAGCGCGGCCGCACGGCGCTCAGCCTGGCGTGCGAGCGCGGCCACCTGGACGCCGTGCAGCTGCTGGTGCAGTTCAGCGGCGATCCGGAGGCGGCCGACTCGGCGGGTAACAGCCCGGTGATGTGGGCGGCGGCGTGCGGCCACGGGGCGGTGCTCGAGTTTCTGGTGCGCTCTTTTCGCCGCCTCGGCCTGCGGTTGGACCGCACCAACCGTGCGGGCCTCACGGCGCTTCAGCTCGCCGCCGCCCGCGGCCATGGGACCTGCGTGCAGGCCCTCACGGGGCCCTGGGGCCGAGCCGCAGCCGCCGCGGCGGCCCGGGGCTCCAGCTCCGACAGTCCTCCAGGCCGCCCGGCCCCCGCGCCCAGCCCCGAGCGCCGACGACCCAGCCCACGCCGCCTACCGCGGCCTCTCCTGGCGCGCTTTGCGCGAGCGGCGGGAGGCCATGGTGGCCATGGTGGCCACGGCGGCCACGGCGGCCACAGCGGCGAGGCAGGCTCAGGGGGCAAGGGCTCGGGCCGGCACCGGGCGCAGGGCAGCGAGCGGCCCGAGCTGGGCCGGAGCATGAGCCTGGCGCTCGGTGCCGTGACCGAGGAGGAGGCGGCCCGCCTGCGAGCCGGGGCCCTCATGGCCCTACCACACTCGCCCCAGTCTTCGGGGACCGGGCGGTGGCGCTCGCAAGAGGTGCTGGAGGGAGCGCCCCCGACCTTAGTACAAGCCCCCATCGGCCTTAGCCCCCACCCAGAGGGCGGCCCTGGCTCTGGCCGCCTGGGTTTGCGCCGACGCTCCACAGCCCCAGACATCCCCAGCCTGGTGGGGGAGGCGCCAGGGCCTGAGAGCGGTCCGGAGTCAGAGGCCAACGCTCTGCCTGTCACTGAGGCTGTGGTGCTGCACGCTCAGCGGTAAACCGCGCCGAAGCCCGAGTCCTGAGCCCTGCTTTGCCTTTCCTCCCTCTTCCGCCTGTCCATCTATGCTCCACTGGGATTTTCCCCTTTCTTCCAGGTCCCCCACTTCCCGGCAGCTTCCTGGCCGGACTCCAGAACTTGCCCCCGTTGCCAAAGCGACTCTGCCATCAGCCCTGTGTCTGAGAGTGACCCCCAACGTAGTTCTTTTTGTGCTAGTTGGTGTTACCTGCGTGGTCTCTCCACTTCCCTACGGCCTGCCTTTCCTGTCCCTGGAAGGCAAGGGGTAGAAGGCAGGTTCCATAAGCTAGAGTCTTCCAGCCAGGAAGATGGGCCGCCCTCCGCTAGCCCTAAGGCTCAGTCCTGGGCCTGCCTGGGTTCCTGCTGGGTCCCCTGACACCGTGGCAGCCGGCCAGGCAGGCAGAAGAGTTAGTCTTGTGAAAAAACGTGGGCCTCCCCATCTCTGTCTAGTAATGTGCTGACAACAATGCCACAAATGAGATCTCCCTTCCCCTGAAGTGTTGGAGAAGAGGGGCACAGAGAGGAGCCCCAGAGCCTTTCTGGACAGGGAGGCTGATTAGGGAGGAACCTGGAGCTTAAGTTTTTTGGGTGGGAGAAACTCTTCTGCCTCAAGACAATGAAAGCAGATTTGGGGATTTGGTCAGAGCCCCTCGTGTTGAAGGCCAGTTGTCCCTTGAGACAGCGTCTGGGTGATTTCAGCTCTGTCTGCCTCTGCCCCAGGCAGACCCAGGATTCAACTTCTACATTGACTCTGTGGGGCAAAGAGCTGCAGGTCACCCCCCGTGCTGTCCAACACCTAGCAGAATTCCCAGCTTCTGAGCCACCCAGCTCCTCAGCTTGGCTGGGATTAAGTCCGTCTTTGAGGTCCAGTACCTCAAGGCCTCAAGAGCAGCCACAGGCTCTCTCCGCCTGTGGCCTGGCCCTATTTCCGCTCACTCAGAAACGGAAAGGACTTAGCACTTCGCCCACCCCCACCGCCTCCCAGCGCCCCGGCTCTGCACGCGGGTACTCCCGCGGGGTGGAGCGGTTGCGAAGGCTTTGCTTAATTGTCTTTCTTCCAATTCTCAAAGAACTCGTGTTTTGAGCCTTTGTACATAAAGCAAAAGCAGCGGGTCTGATCCGAGGCTTAAGAACCTGACAATGTCTCTTTAAATAGAAGCTCCGCGAGGGGCATAATTGACTGAAATGTTTGCCGCGTTAAACCGCGGCGCGCGCGGGAGTCAGGAGCCCACACGAGCCACAGGTCCGGGTTTAAATTACATCAAACTCCGGCGAGAGCTGGAAAGGGCCTGTCAAGGGGCTTCCGCTTCTCGCTGGGCCCTTAATAGAGGGCTGGGCAGATGATGGATGCCCGAGGTCGAGACCAGGGACCCCTGCCGCTGCGCCACCGCGTGGGTCGCAGGCCCGGCCCGGCTCCATTACTGGGCGGATTAGTGAGTCAGAGGCAACCGCAAAGCAGTGGTGACGGCCCTTTCTCGGCCTGGGCCTGCCCTCCCTCCCCGCACCCGCCCGCCTGCGCTTTGTGCCTCCTATCAAGGGAGGCTGTGGGGGGCCGGGCGGATGACGGGCGCTGGGTCCCTCTGGGAGCGCTGGCACACGTGTCTGCGCGCCCAGCCGGCTGGGTGGCAGCGAGTGGGGGCTCGAAGGTCGAGCGTGCTGCCCCTCACCTGCTTGCGGTGGGATCTTTTCCAGACGGCGATCTGTTCGTTTTTGCAGAACAGAAGGTTTCTCACCAGTAACTCCGAGGAAATTGCTCAGAGTGAGAATGACCCATGCTGAGAAATCGGGCCTGAGAGTGGAGGGTGGGAGGTCGCGAGCAGGTGTCACACCTCCGCGAGGGTGGGCCCGGCCGCGCGGACCTGCACCCTGGACGTGATCTCTGGTGCCCCCTGGTGGCAGCACTGTGCTTTCCCCTCGGCGTTCTGGTTCGGCGTTTGGGATCGCCGCTTCTCCCTCCGTGTGTATTTACCCTCTTCCTTTTGTAGAATATTAAATCCGGATACTTGAATTCATTTAACAGCAGTGAAGTGAGAAACAGTAACAAAAATCTCGCATTCGGAGTAGCAGGAACCAGACCCTTCGCTAAGGATCCCAAGATCTTCCAAGTTCCAGCTCTGCGGTTCTGAGAGCCCCTGCCTTCTTCCGGAAAACTGGAGCTGCCAAGCCCTCCTTTAGGATTTCTGAACCTTGGGACTTGCTGATTATGCACTTTTCGTCTGGTGATATTTGCTTTCGCTTCTGAGGTGTTTCATCCTTTCCCCATCCCCTTCTCCCAAAACATCTGCCTCTTCAGTCCCACTGTCAGTAGCTGGATGGGCAAGTGGCTGAACAACAGGGAAGCTCTGGAAGAGCCAGAGGGAAAGGGTCTGGGGTGGGGTGGGGGATACTTGGCTACCCCAAGTGCAAACTGCTTTTTCCTGATCCTTGCCTGCTCACTTATTCCCTTTTTAACTGTGTTTAATTTTCATGGAGTTTTAAATTGTGTACGAATATAAGTATTTTGGCTTCCTAAGAAACGTCATGAGGTCTGGGTTGCATATTGTGGTGGGTGCTGTCATCTTTCCAGTGTTGCCAACATGTGGGTTTCTGGTCGACTGTCACCTTGGCTCTCCTTTATTGGGTAAACAATCACGAGGGCTTGGTGGAGTTACCAAGGGCTTCGTGGTTCAAAGTAATGTTTCTAAAAAACTGCAGCAGCTCTTTCCTGTCTGAACTGAATTGTGTGTTTGACCGACTTGCTATTCTAGATTTCTTACCAGGCTCTTTTCAGTGCACAACTTGTAAATTCTACCCCCTATTTTGCTCTCCTGAACTTCCTTTCTTTGTCATCTGGAGGGCATCCAGACTGGGTTCCTCTCTTTCTCTCTCCACGTTAGAAAAGACTTTTCTAAACATTTTGCTTTTCCAACTCTTCTTGCTTTCGTCCTTGTGAAGAGTCACACAGGCCACCAGAGCTGGGTATTCTGAGATCAAGCTCCCAGTTGGTCTGTTAACGACGTTCAATGACGTATGCACACCTTTTTGGAATGACATTGTTTGGTGAAAGGACTATTAGTAGCTTGAAAGAATAGTTAATAAATCCAGTATTACTCAGTTGAGAGACCTGACCTCTTTGCCTTAGCAACCACTCCTACTTGGCTACCTTTGGAGAGATGGAAGGCTGCCTTGCTTCCTGTGAAGCTTCCTGCCTTAGGTTAGCTCCATCCCTGCCCATCCTGCAGCTTTCCTGAGGTTAAGTCACAGATGCTGCTTCCCAGAGTTGGTGGGACGGGGGTCGTAGGACCAGGGGAACTGTCTCTCTGCAAATGCTGTGGTGAGCAGGAGAAGGTCGTAGGGCTCCTTGCTCTGGGCTGAGATGTTTCAGTGAACGCTGGGTTGGGGGCTAGGATGAGATCTCAGGGAAGGAAGTCACGGACTCAATGTTGGAACTAGAAGTTGATATTTTCGCCCACCTCCCTCCACTCCCAGGACTAAAACCCAGGTTTCTTGATTTCCAGCCGCTACCCTGCTCTTTCATAATTCCACACTGTAATCTTCAGTTCTGAGAACCGAAACAGAGACTTTTCTCATCAGAAGCAGTAGCAGCCGCTTCCTATGGGCAGCTTGAGGGGAGCAGCCTCTGACTTTCCAGGAGAGGAAACCGGGGGAGGGAGAAGCTGCTGCATCAGGCCCTGTGACACCCCTGGCTAGCACAGCACAGGTCCGTGGCTTTCCTGGCCAGTCTCTTTTCCCCTGGGAAGCAGCCCTGTCTTAGTTCTCATCTCTTCAGTCCCAAGGGCCTTTCACTTCCTGTTTCCCTCCTCTGCCCTCCTTTCAGGCCCACACCCCCACTGGGAGTTGGGTTTCCTGCAGCCCACGGTGACTGGGGCGCTCACATGGGGGAGGAGGGAGGGTCACACCACAACCCCACTGCCGGGCACCCAGCTCCAAGGCAGCCTGGTTTCATGCCCAGAGACAACAGGAAGCCCAGAGGTTTTTGAACACCCAGTTTAATTTAAAACAGGCACAAGTGCAAACAATTCACAAAAGTTTCTAGGGAAGATATGTTTTTAAAACTCTGACCCTTAAAAAAGTCCTTGCAATTATTATTATTTTTTTTTTTTTGCCCCAAAGCAGGCCACCAGGGAGCAGAGGAATCTAAAAATATTGTCTAGATAGGGTCCAGACTCCTGAAGTTCCCTGGAATTCCCTGTCTCACAGCAGCTCTGAATGGGGAAGGAAGGAGGCCAAGGGAACAGGTGTCTGAGGAGGCAGCTAAGGGTAAACAGCTTGCACAAGCGAGGTGCCCATGCTCTTGACATGATGGAATCCCAGGAGCTGGTTCATCTCCCCCAGATGATGATTCTGGAGAGAAGATTGGGTCCCTGACCAGCTTGTTACTGAGATGAAGTTCACAGGTAAAACAAAGTGGTCGTTTGCTTACCATTCCTGCCTCTGCCTCTCAGACTCCGTGGTACAGAAGAAACTCAAAAGCCATCTGGAAGCCCTTCCTGAGCCCCCAGGATGTGCTAGGCTCAATAGAGACTGCTTCACTGGTCAGGGAGAAACATGGGACTGAAGAGGAGAGAAGCCAGGCCAAGAAAGCAGGTCCCTTCAGAGCAGAACTTAGTGGGAGGGAAGATGGGGCGGCCTTGCTGAAGCTGGCTGTGGGTGGCCTGAAGGGACCCAGGCTGTTGCAGTGACCTTCCCCTTACACACACACACACACACACACACACACACACGGTGTTTGTGCCACCCTGTAAAACAGTCCACCTTTACCACCAACCGCTTTCTTTCTCTCTCATCCACAAAACGCCCCCCACCTCCTCCTGTGGCCTGGGAGCAGGCTGCTCACCGTTCTGAGTGGGTTGCGTGAGGGCGTGTGTCAGTGCAGGTGGGCCAGGAAATGAGTTCAGGTAGGACTATGCCTTCAAGAAGTCAGACACAAGGGAGGGAGAGGGATTCAGGTGATAAAAACCTTCCCTGTGTCCCTCTCGAGACCCCAAGGCTTGGCACTGGAGCTGAAAACAGCAAGTATCTGTGTAAAGATAGGCAGTCTGCCTGCTCGGGTGGCCTGGGACGCTAGTGTACAACTATCTTTAAAAAAGACAGCAGCTCCTTCTGCTGCTTGGGCCTCAGTGGCCGAGAATGCTGGTCTCTGCATGTCTTAGAAATATCCCTGTGCAAATAACAAGGGGTCATCCTGTGGGAGGGGTCTCCATCATCCCAAAGGCAACTGGGGCCTCTCTTGGGAGGGAGAGAGGCTGAGGGGGCAGGTCCAGCCTGGCCCAGTGGGCCGAGGGGCAGGCAGGTGGGGTGGGGCTTCACATTCAATCTTTGGAGAGAATACTGAGAGAGTGAGGCAGGTGGGCCCTGCCGGCGGGCTGGCTGCCTGCCCAATGTCCCCTGCTGGGGGGTGGGCTCAGCAGGTGGAGGTCTGCTTGTGGTAGAGCTGGATCAGGGGCACCAGGCACTCGGGCAGTCCCGTCTGTAGCAGGAAGGGGTGGTCCAGGAGCTCCTGGGCTGTGGCTCTCTCCTGGGGGTCCCGCACTAGCATCCGCTCCAGGAAGTCTCGCAGCACTGGGGAGGCCTGTGGAGACAGGGCAGCGAGGGGAGGCCACAGCTGGCAGTCACTTTTTGGTAGTCACCTGTCTCCTTGGTCCTGCCATTGTTCAAAAGTCTTTAGTTCTCTGGTTTCTTATTTCCTGGATCCTGCCAGGCTCCGTGCTTTTTGTATTAACGGGTAAGTAAAGAAGGGTAGCATCAGTTCAGGAAAGGTGTCCAGTCTGCCTCTAGGGGGAGCTGATTAGCACTAGAATTAAGATGCCTGAAGCTCTGCGGATCTGGGAGTCCACAACCCATCCCTGCTTCTCAAGACTCTCAGCATTCAGGCTCTGTGGCCCTGTGGAAGGCGCATGGCATTGCTATCAAGTGATCCAGTCCTGGATCCATCTCTGATCTTGGGCAAGTGGCAATTTTCTCTAGGTTTCAATTTTCTCAGCTGCAAAATGGGCTAATGATAAAGTGTGCTTGCCCTGTCTGCTACATAGGGTTTTAGGGAGGATAAAAGAAGAGGTCAGAGATGAGGACGTGCTTTGAAAAACAGAACAGAACAAGGTGGGACTTGAAAGGGAAGATTTTGTTACTTGCCTTAGAGTCTAAAGCAAGGGTTTATCTTGTTCCTTTTGAGCCAATGTCTTGGGATGAGTCTGAGTCTTGGGCTCCCACGGAAGGCTACAGCCTCTGGGGAATTAGCCAATTGGAAATTTCCCCTATCAGTTAATCTTGTGGGCTCCAAGGGCCCGGAAACTTCCTTCATCTCAGAACACGTTTCCCTGTGTTGGGACCATGGAACCGTTTTTGCCATTTAGGGACTAGGACCCAACCCCTGGAACATTTCTCATTCTGGCCACCAGATGGCAGTGCCATTTTGCATCCTCCGCCCCCCCCCCCCACGGTGTTGCCCTGGTTGCCAGCAGGGGGCCCCATGGTCCACAGGTAAGGTCTGTGGGTTTGGGGTAGATTAGGCAGAAATCACTGGGGAAACTGGCTTGGATGTGGTCAGGATATGCAATGATGGTACGGATTCCCTGGCAAACGGGGTAGAGTGCTTTGTGTTCAATTAGGCACCTTTGGATTCCTCCCCAGGACATCAGGGATCCCTGGCATCCTTGCTTTCCCTCCTCAGAGGTATCTCGGGGCTCCTTTCTGGTCTGAGGCGCCTATCAGTTGCCTGCTGAGGAGTGACTGCTGCTGTAGCCGCGGGTGGGAAACTTACTGGAGTGAACGTGGGCATGTGTGCAGTAGATGTGACTCCACAACCAGGGACAGGTTTTGAGTGGAAAAAGAGGAGCATTTTCTGGGAGCGCCATTCCCTCTGCTCTGTGGAAGGGAGAGGCTGAGGCTGTGGAAATCATACCTTGTGCACCGACTGACCTTGTGAGAGTTTTTCAGCTTGGGTGGGGGGCTGTCCCGGAGCCTCTTCATGGCTTGCACTGGGGAGTCGCTGAAGTAGGGCGGCTCCCCATCCACCATCTCAATCACCATGATGCCTAGAGACCAGATATCCACCTGCAAAGGAGAACGTCCTGACCCCACTTGCTGGAGTGTGGCCACTTAGTAGCAGCGTGCTGGAGAGGGCAGCTCTCCTTGATGTGTCCGCCTCCTTTCTCCTCTGGGCACCTGTCCTGCGGCCAGTTACTTCCTGCATGAGTGACCAATGACTGTGGGTACAAGGTTGTCAGCCACTCTGAAAAAGGCCATCACATGTGTGGAAGCCTGGTAACACCCCTTCTGTCCTCGAGCTGGGGGGAGCACTTTTCAGGACCTACTCCTGGCAGCAAAATCACAGATGAGAGCAGCCCCATCCAAGAGGGGGCAGGGGGGCAGTGGGATAGGGTATTGACCAAGTGGGGAGCTGAGAGCCAGGGCTATTGTTGGTGGGGTGCTCTGGAGGGGGGCCACAGTGGACGAGCCCTGTGTTCCTAGGCCTCTGGGGAGGTCTGGGGGATGGGGGGATGGTACCTCAGTCGCATACAGGGCCCTGGAGATCACTTCAGGAGCCATCCAGTAGGGGGTTCCCACCAAGGACTTTCTCTTCGGGACGTCTTTGCTGATCTGAGCACAGAATCCGAAGTCCGAGAGTTTCACCTGGAGGAAGGAGGGGGATGAATGCTGAACTAGGAGGAGCAGTGATACTGGGAGGGAGGTGGGGGGCACGGGTGGGGAGGGGTCTACCCTGCCATCAAGGGTCAGCAGGATGGAGTCACTCTTGATGTCCCGGTGGATGACGCCCTGGGCGTGCAGGTAAGCCAGGGCCTGCAGCACAGCCTCGCACACAGTGGCAATCTGCTCCTCGTTCAGCCTGGAGGAAGAGGGCAGGACCATAGGCAGAAGAGAACGTGAGCTTCGGCAGGGCAGCTGCACTGGGCCCAGCAGGAGTCCCCGGTACTAGCCTTTCAGTCCCTGGGCAACGTGCTCAGCAGCCCAGTCAGGCCAGAGCCCTTCTCTCCCCGACTCCCTGAGATCTCTGAGTCTTAGTTACCCCAAGTGTGTGTGTGGGGTGCTCAGGACGATCTGACAGGCTCCTCATGTCTTCTAGGCCAGAGGCTGCTTGAGACCCCTGTCAGGGCAATGGTGGGGGCAGCTGGGACCCGGGGCCCAGCCTCCCAGCTGCATACCTGACTTGGGAAACGATGTCCGTGAGGGCCCCGCCCTGCAGGAACTCCATTAGCACCCACAGCTCCTCGCCCACCAGGTAGCTCTTATACATCTCAACCACGTTGAGGTGCTGGTAGTCCCGCATGATCACCACCTGGGGGGAGCAGGCGGGGGTGCTGAGTGTGGGCCGAGCCCAAGAGGCCTGGCCACCCCCCACCCCTGCTCCCAGATGGTGAGTCTGGTTCCATGCCCAGCGCCCACCTCGAATGCCCCCTTCCGCATCTGCCCTCTCCACCCACCTCGTTGAAGAGCAGCTCCCGGCGCTGCTGCTTCCTGAGGTCCATCATCTTGACGGCTACCTGGCGGCCCGAATGCTTCTCCCGGGCCAGGCAGACGATGCCCGTGGAGCCCTCGCCGATCTTCACGTAGCTGTCCAGCAGCATTCGGGGGTCACCCTGGTCCACCACCATCCTGAGCGCCGCCTTGAACTGCTCGTGTGTCACGATGCCTGTGTCCTCGCCAGCCAGGGCCCCCTTGGCAGCCGTGGGGTCCTGGGGCAGGTACAGGTTGCTGGTGCTTATCTGGGCGTGCCGGGTGCGGGGGGAGCCTGCCGGGGAAGACCGGCCCGGAGGCGGGCCCGCAGCCGGGGTTGTGCGGAGGGACTTCTGGGGGCTGCTAGCATCCACAGTGGCCAGAGGGCTAAAGTTCCCCACGGACTGGCCCGCGGGCAAGGACTGGGCCTTGGCCACCAGGCTGTGGGGGGAGTCTTTCTGTGGTGGCCGGAAAGAGGAGTTGAGCTGCAGGGAGAAAGAGAGAAATGAGAAGGGGTTTGGCCGTGGGAGCATTTGGAACAACCTGCCCAGGGGTGACCTCTGGGCACTGCCAGGGTCTGGCAGGGCGTCAGACCAAATTGGGGAGATGCTGTGAGCAAAGATTTTCAGACAGCTGAAGGCAAACCACAGTCCTGCTTGGAAACCAGGCCCCGACGCTCCATGGTGAGCAAGCCAAACTACAGCTCTTCACAGCCACCCTGCTGCTCCCAGGAAGACAAAGGAGTCCCTGGGGTAGCCGCCTGCTGGGCATTTCTTCCTCGGTAATTGGCAGCCAGACCCCAAGGACGCCACCATGATGCAGAGTCTTCCCTCTGAGCCTTGGGGCTCTACAGGGAATCTGGGTAAGAGAAGGTCTACACCCGGGTGGCTTGCCCACCCCACCCAGCCCAAGGCAGCCAAGGGTCATGTGGAAGAGGCCCCGGGCTGGGGGGTGGGGGAGTAGGGGGCCAGCCGTGCCACAGCTGGGGTCTGAGAGCCCCGCTGGCCTGGCAACAGGGAGCCAGCTCTGCATGTCTGTGCTGTGAGGTTAAGCCCCCAACAGAGTACCACAGAGCCATGTTCCCATCCAGGAGCTGGCAGGGTCACCCATGGGCTGAGGGCCTGGTGCTTGAGAGATCTGGAATCAGGGGACAGGTCCAGCAGAACCTAAGTATTGGGGCCAAGGGTTTGGAGGGAGGGGTCCCGGCACACATCAGAGCCTGGGCCCCCTGTGAGCCCTGCTTAGGCCCAGCCCTGGAAGTCTCCCAAGCCCTCCTGCTACCCCTGGCAGGAAAGGGTCCCATTTTTGGTTCTTCCAAAGGTAGTTCTGATGTACAGCATGACCCCTCCCAGAGAAGATGTCTTTTTTAAGGGGATACCTCATAGGACACTGTAAGGACAGGACTTCAGGGGTGGTGGAAGGAGAGGCCTTCTCAAGACTTCTCCAGAACCCCTCCCATCGGCGGTGGTGTCAGTGTCTGGTGGTGCTGGGCCCGATGGCCAGAGCTGAGCTCCCATACAGGAAACCTGGAGCAGTGAGCCTGGGTTGGGCTGTTTGCCCAGGGACCCCGCGTTGGGGCTGCGGGCCCTACAGACTCAGCCAGAGCCTTTTGGCCTCTTCAACACCCTCCCCACCAGGCTTCCAGGTTCCCACCCCTACCCCAGTTCCTGGCCTTGCCGAGGGCCGAGCATGTGGGGGTGCCCTGTCTGCAAAGAGCCACGCTACAGGTGGGCTGTGTTGGTGCAGGCTCCGCCTTTGCAGGGAAGGAGTCAGGAGAGCCTCCAGGACTGCCTCCACCTTAGTCCATCTCTGCTGGGCATATTTAGACAGTAAACAGATTCTCCTGCATCTTTGCCTAGCACCAGACCCTTATCTTTTCCTTTTCTGTGCAGTGAGTCAGGACCTGGGTTCCAGTCCTGCTTCTGCTCTGACCTGCGATGAACCTTAGGCAAGTCACCCTCTCTGAGCCTCAGCACCAGCATGGGCTGGGACACAGGGGTGGAGGGGCTGGTTCCATCCTCACCCCAGCAGGGTCTGGTCCCAAGTGTCCCTTGGATGGCCTTGCTGTCTGTCTACCCAAGGAAGAAGTTTTTACTGACTAGATAACCGCAAGAAAGAACCACATGAAACTTATTAAACCACTCCAAGAAAGGGAAAGGGGGATGCAAAAATGGAGTTAATTGCTACAGACTCTGAATTAATTGTGGAATTACTGTGTGGCTGAGACCGCTTTTTGGTGAAGGAAGCCACTAGACGAGTCGGGCGTGGGGTTACAATGATGCCCCACTTTCCTCCTGGGCCATGGGGACAGGGCAGGGTTCTCCAGCGGTGGGCTTGGGGGCTGTCTCCAAGTGCCCTTACAGAGGCCATGAAATAAGCATTTTAGAACTTGCCCTTTATTGAGGGTTTACCCCTTTGGCGAGTGCCTTAAGTGCATGATCTCATTTAATTCCCACAACAACCCTATGGGATGGCTGCAATTATTATGCCCATTTGTAGATAAGAAATAGGCTCAGAGAGGTGAAGTAATTCCCCAGAGTCACTAAGTCATAAAGGGCAGAGCCAGATTTCAGCCCTGGTCAGCCTGCCACCTGGCCCTCGGTCGTGGTCTTATGGGTGCCACGTATCCTTGGCACATAACGGAGTCCATGCCAAGGAGCTTAACCAAGGTATGCTGATTGTTGAGGTCTTCTGACTCGGCCCTTCTCACTCCAAGTGGAACCACCTATAAATCCCCCAAGCTCCTAATAAGCTGTCTTACCTCTTTGGTCGCCCTGACCCCCATTCTGGGGCTTCTTTTGCTCTTTAACCAAAGCGAGTGACTGCTGGCCAAGCTGCCTGGGCGCTGAATTCAAGAGAAGCTTGAGTCATAGATCCTGCTGCAGCCATGCTTGGCCCACCTCAGCCACGGGAGGCCGGGCCTCCCCGGGTGCCAGGGTGCTGACCGCGGCTATGGGAGTTGCCGCGAGGGCTCAGGGTCGACCCCTCCAGGATGTGTCGAGGTGCAGAAGGCTGCTGGCTAGCCCAAGGGTCCCTGGGGTGGAGGGGGAGGGGGGAAGGAAGCCTGATACCCCCCAACTGTGCTGGGATCTGCCTAAAACAGTGGTTCTCAACCAGGTGCAATTGTGCCCCCCAAGGAACATTTGGCAATGTCTGGGGGGACATTTTTGGTTGTCACAACTGGGGGTGCTACTGGCCTCTACTGTTTAGAGGCCAGGGGTGTCCTAAACATCCTACGATGCACAGGAGAAACCCCCATGACCAAGGGTTATCCAGTCCAACAAGTCAACAGTGCTGAGGGGATGCCTGGAGCAGCTCAGTGGGTCTCAGCCTATCTTTTAGGGAGCCTGGCTTGAGAGGATTTATTTAGAAACGCAGGCACAAGGCACCTAGAAGGAAACGGGGGACATGCCAGCGCACCCCAGAGGCCCATGGTAGGTACTTGGTAAACTGTGGAAGGATGGACAGGCAGGCAGAGGCTGGGTGGATGGCCTGCTCCCTGATGTGGGGTGCTGGCCAGAGCCCAGAAAGAAGCACGTCGGTACCCAGCCTAGCGTTGACTCCCTCTTTCTCCAAATCCTTGAAGCCCACTCTGCAGGTCTCCCCTGAGGCCAGAGAGGGATCAATGTCCAGTTCTCCCCTCCCTAGGGAAGAGCACCTGCGTTTTCTGGGAACCGTCTCCCCAGAGGCATAGCCTGCCAGAGACCCATGTTCATTGCACTGACACGTCAAGCCACATCTCATCTGTTCACCCCCAACCCCCACCCCTTAGAGGTCCCAGCCCACTGTCCTCTGTGTCAGTAGGGGGCTTGGAGCCAGCTAGGGTGCATGTGGCCCAGGGCCTCGGTGGGTGCCAATCCATGCCTGAAGGCTTGAGCTGGCGGTGACCTGGGAAGGTCCTCACATCCCCCCGCCCCTCCGGCTGGACCACACTTGTCCCATCGCCGACAAGGGAGGACCCAGCTTGTTCTTCAAGCCTTCCAGGGGAGGGGAGCCTTGATAACCCCTGCCACTGTTAGCAGTTATTTTTTAGGTCTGACTTAAAACCCTCATGCTGTAGCCTAAGCTCATTCCTGCCTGTCCCTCAAGAAGGAGCTAGAGAACAACTGGTTGCCACAGCCATAAACCTTTGCAAGCATGAAGAGTGAGCCTGGAGGGCTGGGGATGAGAGTGCCAGCTCCCCGTCTCCTTTCTGCCTGACTCACACTACCTAGGAGCTGTCTCACCCTCTCTGAGTCAGTCTTCTCATCTGTCCAATGGGAAGAAAGAGTGTTATTGTTGCCGTGGACAGGATGTCACGGGGCACGAAAAGCATCAAAAACGTTCTCCAGTCTGCCTGCCAAGGTGCAGAAATGCCACCATTTGGGCTCTATTCCCTGGTTCCTTTTTTTTTACAAGAAAAATCTGCACTTGTGGGGCTGTCACATGTGCCAAAAGTCGGCTCTCCCACTGCTCTGGGACCCAGGCAAAGCTTCTCACAAGGCACACACACTCGAGGATAAGTCATTAAAGAAATGTTGAACAAAACAACCATAAAAAAGGGGAAGGGGAAGGAAAGGAAAGAAGGGAAGAAAAGAAGGAAAAATTCCTCACTAGAAAAGAGGGTTAAGGTGAAAATTTGTGATGCCTTTGCGGGAAGGATGCTATGGAAGCCTCTCACAGGTCGTCAGGAGACCAGGGTGGCAAGTGAGGGGTGGAGATGGGAAGGGGTTGCAAGAAGAGGGTGTCAGAGGGACCTCTCTGCTGGGGCCTGGTGGGGGTGGCTGGGCATTGGGCCCAGGGAGAGGACTTCCCTAGGCTTGTGGCTAAAGGTGCTGCTTTCTCAGGGGGTGTCCGCTCCACTGTGATCCACCCAGACTCACCCCAGAGGGCAGATGTGTAAACAGGCACATGCCACAAGCCCCCCTGAGGGGCCCCTGGAAGGTGGCTTCCTGGCAACCTCTGACTCACACATGCGAAGCCTGTGGAGCGTGGCAGGCTCAGCTGGTTCAGTGCAGAACCCCCAGCTTATCTAGTTTGTTGATCATTTTGGCCCCACAGGCTCTCCCCAACCCTGCTGTCAGTGGAAGGTCCAGGCAGAGCCTGGGTCCCCAACACCCACTCCCCAGTTGACACTCTGCCAGGCCTATCTTCCTGCGCTCCTGAGAGTGACCCGGAGGAAGGCCCAGCTTCTGACCTACCTTGCTCTGTGGTGGAGGGCCAGGCTTGCTGCTGCTTGGAGGAACCACAGCCGTGGCCGTGGCGGGAGTGGACAGGAACATGCTTCGGAACAGCCTGCGCTTCAGGCTGCTCTCCTGGGTCTTGGGGCTGGGGCTGCCCTCCCCGCCTGGCCTGCCTGTGGCCGAACCTACCAGGCAGGACTGCGGCCGGGTCTCCTCAGAGCCATGCCTGACAGCCTTGGCCCCACGCCGACCGGTGGCCTCGGGGGACGAGGCACCCGGTGGGGAACTCTGCAGGCAGGCACCCAGCTGCAGGCAGCGCTGCGTGGCACCTTGGAACTCGGCAGGGCCCAGGGACTGTGCCTTAGTGGCCAGTCCATTGGGCAAGACTCGTGGACTCTGCGGCTCAGGCCACGGCATCTGCCTGTGGCCTGCTGGGATGCCCCCGTTGCAGCTGAGGTAGAGGCCGTGGGGGTCAGTGTGCGCAGACTGGGGGCTCTGCAGGTACATGTCCGGGTCGGCCTCCCAGTGCTCATCTCCCAGCAGCCCCAGGGACTGGGCTCGCCGTCGGCTGGTGGGGCTGCGGCCACGCAGGGTGTTGGAGCTGATGACTGACAACTTCTGGATGTCGTTGAGCAGCCCTGAGATGTAGCCGTCTGTGGGCATGGAGCTGCCCCGCACCACTGTCTGTAGGGGAGGAGAGAAGAGTGAGGGTGAGCAGCCTGCTCATGGCCAGGACGGGCAGCCTGGAGACCGAGGGTCAGAGAGGCTCCTGGGCAAGAGGGGCCAGGGCAACGGCCTTTGGGAGGAGTGCCACCTGGCCTCTACAGATGTTCCTTGCTGTGTCCTCCATCCCTTCACTCATTTTCAGCCATTCACTGGGCCCACCATGGAGTTGGGCCTGTGCTGGTACAGGAAGGTAAGGCCCATTTTCATGGGGTTCGCAGGCCAGCAGGGAAGACAGGGTAGTGACTGTGGCGTCACAATCCAGCATGCCCAGTGTGTCACAATCCAGCATGCCAAGTGGGGTGGCTGGCTGAGCTTGGGGAGCCGAGGGAGGACTGGGATGAGAGTGGGGGCTCCAGGTGCAGTCCCAGGCTGGTGGCTCACCAGGCAGTCTTCTGAGATATGTCCTGAGCTCTCTGAGGAGGAAGGGCCCACCCAGGTCCCTCCTCCACACACGCTTGGCTTCGTGGCCTCCAAATCCTGACAGGGCTCCTGACACCAACCCCTCCCCAGGCTCTTGGATCTACCCTTCTGGACCCACACAACTAAATTCCCCTGGTCTGGGAAAGCCCCCAGCCCCTCTCGGGCTCCAGGCCTCCTCTCCTGCAGGCCTTGGCACGGCAGATGCCATCTGCTTTGATCCTCTATGGTTAGAGGGGAAATCAGCTTTACCTTGGGCCCACTTGATAGGGTGGCCAGAAAAAACACAGAACACCCAATTACGTGTGCATTTCAGATAAACAACGAATACTTTTTTAGTGTAAGTATGTCCCCATAATTGTATGGGACATACTTAAACTGAAAGAGCATTTATTGTTTATCTGAAATGCACACGTAATTGATGTCCTGTATTGTTATTTGCTAAATCTGGCAACCCTGCCAACCCAGCAGAGACTGACACCCCTGGTGGTTCCTCCCTGGGCCACTCAGGGATGGAGCAGGAGACTAATGAGCCTGCTAATGGAGAGCTGACAAGTGTTCCTCTGGGTGGCTTTGTGACTTCACCAGGCAGTTTTCTGAGGAGTGGGAGAGGCTGAACTCACGCACTCCCCGCACTCCCCCCTCCCCCCCCCAGTCCCCACCCGCCCGCTTTACCTTCATGGGCTGGAGCTGCACCCGCGTGATGCGTGAAGGGTCCACCACGGGCTTGGGGCGCCGCAGTGTGTCCAGGATGTTCTGCCATTGTGGGGGGAGGCCCACGAACTTGCCTTCTTTGGGGTCAAAGGAGGTATGGACACGGTGCTGGAAGTTCTGCGGGGCTGAGATCTCAGGGCGTTTCTTCTTTTTCTTACGGAACATGATGTCTGCATGGGGAGGGTCGAGCTGAGTTAGGTGGGGGTCCACATAGACTGGGTCCAGGACCAGGAATGGCTAAAGTGGGCGCAGGGGGCCACTAGGTTTGGGGCTCCCTCCCTGCTCTCTGCACAGCACAGCTCCCCTGTCCCCGTTGCCCCGGCCCCTCTTGCACAGGGGCCTCTCTGACCCTCGGTCTCCAGGCCGCCCCTCCCTGTCACCAGCAGACCGCTCACCCTCGCTCTTCTCCCCTCCCCTACAGACAGTGGTATGGGCAGCTCCATGCCCATGGCTACAACTTCCTCAGGGAAATGGCTGGCTCTCAGCAAGCAGCCCTAGAAACAACAAAAGCACCATAAATAAGCTAGCGCAGACTATAAACAAGGAAAAGAGGTGTCTGTCTCCTTGTCTGCGCCAAGTCCCCTGCGGAGGAGACAGACTCTGGGGGTGGGTGTGTTTTTATAAAATCCAAAGCCCATTACAAAATAGCATTTCACTGTTGAAGAATTAAAAATGCGGGAGCCAAGGAGAGCTAGCAAACTCATTTCATGAAGCTATAGGACCACAATTCTTAAACCAGATAAGAATAGTACAGAAAACTAAAATTTGAACTTAATGAGCATAAAGTAAAAATCCTAAATGAAACTAGCAAATTGAATCCAAAAGTGTATTAAAGTTTTTGTTTGCTTTTCAAATCACAATCAACTTGAGTTTGTCCCGGGAAGGTTCAACAACAGAAAACCTGTTAATGTGATACACAACATTAATAAAAAGTCAAGGGAAGTGGATGTGGCTCAGGCGACTGGGCACCCGCCTACCACATGGGAGGTTGCTGGTTTGGATCCTGGTGACTCCTAAAGAAGACAGCGAGCTGGCGTGACGGGCAGGCATGGCAAGCTGACACAACAAGAAGAAAAAGCATGATGAGAGACATAAAGCAGGGAGCAGAGGTGGCTTAGGCGATTAGGCACCTCCCTTCCACATTGGAGGTCCCGGGTTCAGCTCCCAGTGCCTCCTAAAGAAACAAGGAAGATGGGCAGATACAGCAAGTGAGTGAAAAACAACTTGCTTGAAAAACAGAGGTGGGGAGAAATAAATAAATCTTAAAAAAAAAAGTCAACCAGGAAGCGACTGTGGTTCAACCAGTTGGGTGCCCTCCTACCACATGGGAGGTCCCGGGTTCGAGTCCCAGTGCCTCCTAAAGAAGATGAACAGATGCCCCACCCGCTGCAACAAGCTAGACACAGCAATGAGCTAACACCTAAACGAGCAGATGCCACAAGCCAGCAGACGCCATAGCCCATGGGGAGCAAATGTGGCTCAGGCCATTGGGCTCTTGCCTCTCATGTGGGAGAGCCCGGGTTTGGTTCCCGGTGCCTCCTGGAGAAGGCGAGCAGATAATGAGCAGACTGATGGGAGAGCCATCTGGGGGAGCGGGGATAAATAAAAATAAATAAACCTTAATTTTTAAAAAAGTCAACCAGCTGACATAAGACATGTCCACTCTGGGGGCTGCTTATCTTAAGACCAGGGAACCCCCAAAGGGTCCTCAGGGTCACTGGGTGCTCTGCCCTCACTTCAGAAGGGTCCTGAGACAAAGGGACTGGGGTGGGGGGTGGGGCAGGGAAGAGAGGGGGTCCCTTTCTCTCAGGTCTCAGGACTCTGACTGTACAGAGCAGCACTTGCAGTCACGCCTCCATCCCTTGTCCTGCCGATTTTGGGTTTGCCTGAGGTCTTAGCACTGAGCTCCATCAGCCGTTGTGACATGGGTGTGCAAAGGTTAACGTGACTAGATTTGAGAGCAGGAAACTGGAAACCTGGGAGCTATGATGACTTCCAAAGGGTGCCCTGGCTTAGCTCTGGGGGAGCCCTGGGCCCGGGACCACGAGTCGTTGGAGGACAGGCGTCCACTTGAATGCCTCTGCGTCTGAAGTGGCTCAGAACAGTTCAGGGGGTTCTTATGTCACTTGGAAGGTCACTATGAGGTTTTAAGAAACAAATGCAAACATGCAGGGAAGCTCTCCACACATCTGGAGCGCAGGGCTGTGGCACTCTCCTTGGCTCCTTGTTTCCCGGGTTCTGGAGTAGATCACAGATCTGGAGGCAGCTGGCACCCACTCATTAAGGAAGCAGGCCCCCGAAAGCCACTGCTTCTCTTAAGAAGCCACGAGGAATTCGTCCTGTGCGAATCATCCTGAAGCCAATTCATAATTCTTGGAATGCCAGCCACTTCTCAGGACCTCGAGGTTCAGGGAGCTACTACACACCCTGAGAGGGCAAAGCCACACGCACAGGGCCCCTGGAGACCAAGGACTTCGGAATGAAATACACCTGTTGGAGTTGCTGGTCTGTCACTCCGTGGGCAGACTCTGAGCAAGTTACCTAAACATTTTGAACCTCAGTATTCTTTCATCCATAAAATGAGGTTCATTAAAGATATCTCACAGTGTTAGGGGGTGTTTAGCGAGCAATTTCCCAGTACACGGGGGCTGTTTCTCTCACTATCTTACCTCTCTTCGGCTCCCTGTCTCTAAGCGCAGGATTCCGTAGACGCTGGGACCCAAGGAAGGTCTGGTAGGATGCTGAGCTCCTTTCCTCTCAGATTTATACTGTTGAGGGGTCAGGCCTAATTTCAGGGTTTGGGATCTGGGGACCTCACTATGCTTCCCTTGTGTAAACTCTTTGTGTTTTGCTAAAATGTAATCTCCTTCCTCTCAGCCCTTTCCTTATGCTACCGAGTCTTCCTTCAGTTTCTCCAAGAAGCCACGTCCTCACGGCCTCCTGGACAGACCCTCGATGCCTGGATTCGTTTTGCTGACTGTTTCAGCCTCCTCCCCAGCTCTGTGAATTCTTCCGGAAGAGAAGGGAGATACTCTAGAGTTGAGGAAGAGCTGGAGAATACTTTTGTCCCCAGAACATCCCTCTTCCCAACTCCTGTCCCACCCCCACCCCCACCCCACCCCTTACCCCTCGCCCTCAACCCAGTGCCCAGCTTCTGCTGCAGGAATGCACTGGGAGAGCCTCTTTAGCAAATGCCTAAATGATTGTGGGATCTTCCTCCTGAGTCCACTCCACCAGCAGTTTCTGAACTAGTTCTTCCCAGAGGCAGCAGGGAAAGCCTGAGGAGAAGCACAGCCCAGAGTCCTAGGGTAGGCGGCTGTGGTAATGAGGGTAGGAGCACAGAAGCAATGGACTGAGTTCAGGCTTTCAGGTGGAGGGAGTAGAGACTTAGAAATCAGAGCCAGTCACTTATGTAATAGGAGGTGAGCCTAAAGGGAGGCTGCTAACACTCGCCTGGAATGTGGGGGGGTCACACTGCCTGGGACAACATGATTGTGCATGGAGAAAATCCAGAAGAATCTACATACAAACCATTGGGATTAATAAGTGAATTTAGAAGGTCCCTGATACAAGGTGAATATATATATATGACAACTGTATTTCTACATTCCACCAAAAGATAGAGAAAGTGAAAAAAATTTAAAGATACCATTTATGATAGATAACATTAGAAATAGCAAATATCTAGGAATAAATCTAAGGAAGGATGTGCAAGCCCTTTACACTGAAGAGTACAAAACATTATTAAAGATATTAATGAATATTCATGGATGTAAGGCTTGATATTGTAAAGATGTCAATTATTCCCAAATTAACCTAGAGATGTATTTTGGTCTTAATAAAAATTCCAGTACATTTAACTCTGTAGAAATTGGCAAGCCAATTCTAAAATGAACAGGGAAATATAAGAAACAGGAATAGCCAAGACAATCTTGAAGAACAAAGTTGGAGGATCACACCATTAGATATCAGAATTTATTATAAAGCTACAATAATTATTGGTAGAAGGATTGACAAATAGACCAATGGGACAAAAGAGAGTCCAGAAATAGGCCCACTGGATTTATGACAGATGACATTCAATGTGGGGGGGAATAAATCTTTTCACTAAATGTCACTAAAGCAATTAGATATCCATATGAGAAAAAAATGAATCCTGACCTCTAATTCATACCATACCCAAAACTTAATTTGAGATAGATGACAGGCCTAAATGTGAGAGGTGAGATAATAAGGCTTCAGGTGGGAGTGATGGGGTGGCAGAGGTGGCCTGAGTGACTACATCGGTGACCTAAGGTGCGGGCGACAGTTTGGTTGGCTTTTCCGGGAGCCTCTGAGGCCCAGCCATGACCTGCTGGGGCCAAAACGTGTCACAGGTAGCAGAGTCAAATTAAACTTTACCAAGTTTTCTTTGTATAAAGAACACTTGATGGTATAAGCTAAGAGTAGGGGATTCTTTTCACAGATTTCATCTACACTAATTTTCAAGTGGCGTATGACTATAACTAATAAACACACATCAAAAAACTCACTGTGGCTGTATTTGATGGGTGGGGCTACAGGTGATTTCCCCCTTCTCCTCCTTTCTACTCTTCTAAAATTTCCTTAAAGCCTATAAACTGCTTTCCTAACACAGACAAAAAAATTTTAAGTAAAGAAAAAATGGTTCATGAAAATGGAGTTCCTAAGAGAGGCTTACCCATTCAAGTGTCCAGAGTTACCCAAGTTATTGGATGTGAAACCCCTGAGACACAAATGTCTACATCATCCCTCCAGCCCATGTTCTTGGAGCACACCCATTTGCTCAGACAGGGCCTCTCAACATGCCAGTCCTAGGTTCCATTTTCCATCCCAGTTTCCCACCTTCTGACCCAAGCCCAAGGACCAGGGCCAAGGAAAGGTGGTCTGCAGGTCAACCAGCAAGGCAGTTCAATCAAACCAGGTGTAGTCTGCCTTGAAAGTGGCCATCACTACTATCTCCACCTTTCTGCAACCACACTCGATTTATCTTCAAAAAAGACACCCCTGAGGAGGGAGAAGGGCTATTTTCCCTCAGAGAGCCAGTCTTTGCCTCTCCTTCTGCCTAGCCTGAAAGGGTGTGGGTCTATGACTCTGAAGTAGAGCTTGACAGTGACGGGCACCAGCTGAGGCGGAAGGTGACCTCTGGCTGCCTGAGCCTCTCCATCTGGCACCTCACCCCGACCCACGGACACCAGGGAGGGAGGCCACACTGAGGATACTTTCTCAGGCTGGGAGGAACAGCTGTGGTTGAGGAATGCTTTGAACTTTTCTCCTCTGAATGTCTGTAGACATCACCTTCCAGCTACCAGCCCGCCCAGGACTGGGACCAGAGGGTGCCCAGTGCCGGGGGAAAGCCCAGCCCAGTTTGAGAAGGAAGCTCCCGCTGCTCAGCTCCCGCTGTGGCTGCTTCCTCCTGCCAGATCCTGGCCAGTTGGGGGTCCATCAGCTCCTGGCAGAAGCTTTCTGGAGGAAATGTGGCCACACCCAGTAAACCCAAGGGCGGAGCTGGCGGGAAAGTAGAGGAAGCCACAGGCCTGGGGTCACTGAAGAGTGGCACTGTGGTGTTGGAGGAGCAGGAGACCAGGTGAAAGAAAGGGAAGGAATTCTTCTGTGCTAGGCCCTTACTAAGGATGAGCTCATTTAATTCTCACAATAAACAACCCTGGGAGATAGGAGTTATTATTATTATCCACAAATCCAGATAGGAGTCAGAGAGATTAAATAACTTGGCAAAGTCACAGAACGAGGAAATGGCTGCATTGGGGTTTGAACCCAGATCTGATTCCAGAGCCCTGGCTGTGTCCACTCTGCCCAGCTCTGGAGGTCCCTAGGAACAGCATGGGGGCTGAGCAACCTGATGGAAACTCATGGCGGAAGGGCGTGTTCGAAGGTGGGGGGCCGGGCAGGACCAGCTCCCTCGACCAAGACTTCCAGATTCTTCTCAGAGCTGCTCTGGGATTCAGTCCTGACTCGCAAGCTGACCCTTCCCTGGGAACCAGAAGGGGAAGGTGAAATGTTTCAAAGAGGCCATGCTGGGGGTTGTGGGGGCCAGGGCCCGGCATGTGTGAAAGGCTGCAGAAACAGCAGGAGTGTGTTCTCTCCAGCACGGGAAGAGTCCAGGTCCCCTCTGCAGGGTCTCAGCCTGGAACCAGGCAACCTGCAGGGCTTGGCTAGAGGAGTAGGGGGCAGAGTTTTTTGTTTTTTTGGCTGATGCTACTTTTCCACAGTGACAAAGGATTTGGGTGGTGGTCCTAGAGCTGTCAGGCAGGGTCCCTGCAGCAAGACATTGTGGCTTGATGTGCCCAGGGTCCCCACCAGATGACAAAGCAGCTGCAGTGATGGGAGGGGCACTCTCCCCAACTGCTCCTCTTCTGGGGGGAGACATTCACCTGCTGGGGCCCGGGAGGCCAGGAACTCCCGGCCCACCCTAGGGAGGGCCTGCAGGCCAAGGCAGTACTGTATCACACAATCTGCCTTTATGCCGAAGCCCAGCACTTAGACATTCAAATGAAGTGCTGCCATTTGAGGCAGCCCCCTTGGCAGTGTATCTCCTTGTTCCAAACATGCTCTGGTATTTCCAAAATTCCTCTTTGAGAATCACCTTTGGGGCCCATCTTTAGTCAACATCAACTGTCTCCTAACCTGTCACCCCTGCTCTTCACCCTAGGGAGCAGTATCTGTCGTGGTCGTCCCACCTTACCCTCCAGAACTGGCTTTGAGTGAGTTTGGGCTATTTCCACAAATTGAATCTCTTTCAAGGAAAGGACATTTAGCTCACTGAACAGATTCACCAGAAAGCACTGCAGTCTGGGAAGGTGGTTTCCAGAAGGAGTCCAAAAGTTGTTTGCAGCTACTCTGAAGGGGGCAGGATTTGAACCGATTGTGTAAGTTCTGGGATATTGGTAAGCTGTCTGCTAGGAATAAGGCATGGAGCGGTAAATGGTGCAGATTCCCCTCGACTGCTGACCAATGGGGAAGAGAGGAGGCAGCTGCACCAGGCTAGCTCCTGTTCCCCAGAGCCTTGGGATACATCCAGCTGGAAGCACCAGTGAGCCAGGTGGGGGAGGGCACAAGAAAGGGACGCTCATCCTTGCTTATCAGAGCTCACACCCAGGGCCGAGGGCTGCATGCCGGCTCCATGTAGCTTGTGACCTTGGCCTACTCTCTGTATTTCCATCGGTACAAGGGAATGGACTCCAGGCACAGGGGTGCGGGGGAGGCTGAAGCTGCAGTTGTTCTAGCTTGAGGACCAATTTTGGGTATTTTTCATAATCCTCACTCAGGGAGCGCTTCGCTCAAGCACCAGGCCCTGGGTTGAGCATTTTACATACAGGGTCGCATTCAAGCCTCACCTCAAGCGTGAGGTAGAATTATGGCTGTCTCCATTATTCAGAGGAGGAAACTGATGTTTGGGAAGATGACGTGATTCACCAAGCTGAGCAGCAAAGAAAGGGCAGACCCAAGTCAGGCGGCCCCAGACCACGATGCCGTCAGCCCCCACCATGCCATTCCATGTCCTTCTCAGGGCCCTTCCCAGACACTTTGGGGAAGGACCCCCTCCTAGATTCAGGCCGAGTTCTAAAGAGTTTGGAGAAGTACACCCACTACAGCCACCACCCACTCAGAGTGGCCTACAGAGGATGGGCCCTGTCACCTCCAAGTGGGGCCCTCTGCCCTGCCGCCTGGAGCCGAGCAGGGACCTCTCTACAACCCGCTTTGGGGAGACCATCATCCCACACTCCGCAGAGTGAGAACACCTTACCTGGCCCCCTGGCTGAGAATTACTGTGAATGGAAGACAGCTTTTCATGAGAGCCAAGAAGATTTTCTTCAAATTTTACTTTCTGGAATTTGGTTAGATCTAAAATTGCATTATGCATTCATTTATTCAAAATGATTTTTGTGTGCCTCCTCTACCTTGGGCTCTGGGGACCACGGTGAACAGGATGAAATCCTCACTCTTGTGCAGTCTAGTTTGCTTTCTTCAAAATAGATGTCGCTCTCCCCCAACGCCAGAGGAGACTGAGAGGCACGCCTGTGAGGCTCACGATGTGGTCTAACTTCCCCTCTGCCTTCCACCCACATTTCAGTGCTTCTGTGCCATTCCCAACTGGGACCTGTCCACCCTTGGCTTGAATGCATTCAGGTAGAGGGTGCTTCTCCCCATTCCTCAGGCCTCTGCCCTCTGTCTCCTCTGTCTGCTCCCTGCTCATGGTTAGGAAGTTCTCCTTGTGCGGAGCCGAAGGCTGCCTCCCCTCCACCTCTACCAGGATCCGGGCCTACCATCTGCCTTGCTTCACTTGACAGGAGAGGTGGCACCCAGCTCCCAGGGGAAGGGCCTGGTGAGAATTTCATCTGCTTTTCTGACCAGTTGTCACCTGCAGGGTGGGTGGGTCATATCCCTAGGCATGGCCTTCACCCCCACTGCCCGCAGGCTTTGGAAGGTCTGCCCAGGGCCACTGAGCTGAGAGTCCCCAAGAGGCTGAGCACTCCCCCGAGGTTCTGCTGTCCCGCTGGAGTGGCCCAGAGAGCTGCCAAGCTCACCAGAGTGGAGGGCAGCGAGCACAGAACAAGCCAAATGTCTGGGCTCCGCACCCGTCTGGCCAGTCCCATGCTACAGCTCCCAGTGGATCCCCAGGGGAGAGCTAATGCAGTGGCTGTTTAAAAGAAGACAATAATAACGCTCGTTCAATCACTTGTGTCAACACTCCAGCTGAATGAGAGGCAGAAGAGCCAGGCTGACCAGCCATGGAAGGTCAATATTGACTCAGGCCGCCTCTCCGGCCCAGCCCCAGCACACACCAGCAGTGTGGCGGTCCAGCCCTCCAGGCTCCAGCCCCGAGCCAGACCCACCCTCTGACCTCTGTCCACTGCACTTACACAGTGGCCCCCGACACTGGCCTCTCCCGGGCATGGGGTTAGCTCAAGGGCAGAGTCTGACGGATGACCCTCCCAGGAGGGCTGCTGGCCAGGAACCTGTCTCACTGTCCAGAGGCCTGAGGTCCCCCAGAGTCCTCAGTGCTGAGCCAGAAAGGCCTTCGGGAGTCCCCTGATCACAAGATTGCCTTATGTTTTCACAGCCCTTACCTTTTCAATTACTGTTTTGTTCACCTCCACACTTTATGCTCACAGCACCCCTGTGAGTTGGGCTGACCCTGCTTGACTGTGCCCATTTTCAAGATGGCAGAAAGGAGAAGAGGAAGGGAGTATACACATGTAAAGTACCCACCCTGTGCCAGATACTGAGCTAGGTGCTTTTATTAGCTTCCTCAATGGTCACAACAACTCCACGAAGTAGGAATTAGGTGTTCCACTTTACAGATGAGCAAATGAAAAAGGAATTATCTGTGGGGCTGGGATTCAAACCCAGATCTCTCCAACTCCAAGCCATGTGTGCTCATCCACCACGCCCAGAGCCCAGAGATGTCAAACGGCTTGCCCCAAATCACACAGCTCCTTAGAGCAGAGACAGAACTGGAAGCCTCAAGCCAGAGGCTCCCTGTGCCCCAGGCAGCACCTGTGTTAACGGTGTACCCAGGTGGGCACTTGTGGAATGTACAGGAGGTGCTGCTCATGTGTCACCAAAGCTGAATTCTCTTCCGGAAATAGCCCCTTCCCGGGCTTCCACGAGATCCAGAGACCTTGAGTCAGGGTCTCCCACGACCTGCCCTCCATGGACTCCTCTGCCTGTATTGTATTCCCGATGCTTGGCTCTAACACCTTGCAACAATCTCCTGCCAACAGCCTGAGCATTCTCAAAGTTCTCCAAGAAAGGAGGGCTCAGTGTAGTTGAACCTTTTCCAATAATAACAATTGCAGGCTGGTGCCCCACCAATGGGGTTGTAATAATTTACAGTGACTCCTTACAACTATCCTATGAGGAAGGTATCATCATCTTCCTTTTATGGATGAGAACATATCAAAGTTGGAGAGGAGTAACTTGCCTAAGGAGTCAAAGGCAATGCCAGGATTTGAACCCAACTCTTTCTGGTTCCAAATGCTGTGTTCTCAACCACTGCCCTCAACGTGGCCTGAGGAGAACTCACAACATTGTAATGTATGCTGCAGCAGCCACAAAAATCAGCACATAGACCTGAGCCCCCACCTAGAAAAACAAGCCATAGAAGCCTACACACACACACACACACACACACACACACACACACACACTAGAATGGGGCAAGATAGAGAAAATGCAGCCTATATACACCCTGGGGACTTTTCTTGGCCCAGTCCTTGGTGTCCCTAGCAGCATCTACATCCCAGACCCCATGCCACTCACTGGGCATGGGAGGGGCTGGAGCCATCCTAGCAGGTCTGGAGGTCTGGGGAATGAGCTGGCAGGCTGGGATGGGCTGAGCAGGCACCTTTGCCGGTAGCTCCCTGAAGAACTGCTGCCTCCTCCTGCCCTGCTCGGCCAGACACTGGACCCGCCACACGGCCCTTCCTGTTCTGGAAGCCTGTTTCCCAAGCATGAATTCAATGCACGCTGGCCTCCGTGACACCGCCTAACCCCAGACAGGCACCAGACCTGATGAAAAGCAGAGGCGGGGGGTGGGGCAAGGCAGGGCATTCCAAGCCCTGGAAGTGACTTACTGGGCACCTGGAATAAAGGGACCACTGATGCTGCCTAACAGCTCCAGGCCCAAGCCAGCTCTGGAGGGCCACCTGCCTGCCTGCTGCCCCTCCCAGCCTAACCCTTCCAGGGCCCCAACACCCTTCCAGGGCCAGAGGTCTGGTCACTCACCGACTCCGGTGCCTTTCTCTCCTCCTCTTCCTCGCTTCTCCTCACTCTTCAGTGGGCAGAGCTCTCAGGCACTCAGGAGAGGGAAGACCCAAGGACTTTCTGAGCCAGTCCTCCGCAGGCCTAGGCTGAATTAGATCAGAAATATTATGTGACAAATGTAGCATTTCCGCAGATCTTGCGACTGGCTAGAGACCAGGGCATTCGGAACCGCCCCACGCCGGCCTTGCGAGCGAGTGGCCTGGCCGCTCTCAGGTGGAAGAGGAGGCGGCAGTGGGCGCAGCACCACTTCCGGGGCCGCCCCTCTCCCTGCTGCGCTCCCACCCAGCGCGGCCATGGGGCCCCCTCCTCGCAGTCCCGGGAGCTGCGCCCTCTCAGGGACGAGTCGCTCCCACCTCCCGCGCCCGGTGCACCCCCAAGGGACAGTTGCCTGAAGTCGCTGCATCCCCAGTTAGCAAAGACGGGGACTCCAGATACCCACGTGGGAGTAAGTCCGGCTCCCAGGGGCGCCGAGATCTCCCTCCCTGCGCTCAAGTCCCCTCTGCCCAGGGCAGCTCCCCGGGCGCACCGGGCGCCGTCCAGCGGTGAACTTCGGGGAATGAAAACTCCAAAGTTCTGCGGCCTCCCGGGGCGGCCGCGGCGCGCTAGGCACCCACCTGCCGAGCGGGAAGCCACTGGAGAGGTCGGATAGGCCGCGGGAGCTGGGCCCGCCCTCCACGGGAGGGACTCGGCGCGGGGCACGGCGAGGAGAGGCCGCGCTTACATGTTTGCGCAGGGCAGGTTTCACCTGGCCGGGAGTTTGATTTCAGGGTGTGGCCTCAGGGAGGACAGAACGAAGTACCTGGGAAGAAGTTGCCGAGGAGCGCAGAAGCCGCGGCAAGGGGGCGCCCCCTCCCTCCAGCCCTCCACCCGACCCCACTTCAACCCTTTCCCTCTAACCTTTCGGCCGGCCCTTCGCCTTGTGGCCCTGAGCCGGCCGGGCCCGCTGCGACTTCCCCGCGGCCCCAGTAGCACTGGCAAGACGTGGATTATGGGCTGAGCGCGGGGTCAGGGTGTAATTAACTCACTAATATACATTGCGGCGGCACGCTTTGGAGGCGGCAGGCCGGCTTCTCTAGGATCTGAGAGGTGCTGTGCCCACCCACGCTCGGGGACAGCCCCAGCTGGAGTCCTAAAACCCAGCACTTTAGCCTGTCAGTCCAATCTGGACAAGGCCATAAAATGTCCTGGGGTGCCCCTTTTCCTGTGCAGAAAAGGAAAGCTGGATTTAAAGGGACTCTAATTCCACTGTTAGACCTTGCTCTGTCCCCAGAGCCCTCTGGTCTCAGGATTCCAGGGTAGGGAGTCTGGGAAAAGAAAGCTTCCAGGAGCCCTGCACCCCCAATCAGAGGATAGGGCCCTGTTCCCGAGCTGTGTACCTGGGGTTTCTGTGTTCCTTCCAGAGCCAACATCCCTGGCCATGCACGGGCCTGAGGTGAGGATGGCCATTCAGAGTGGCTCACGCCTAGCTGCCTTTGCCCTGCTCCCCTCGGCTTACACTTGGCTTCCATGTGTATATGGGGGTGGGGGTGGAATGGCAGGCACCACCTGTCTCTTCCCCAAACAAGGAAGTGAGAAGACCCCTGCTATCCTTGACTTGGGCCCCAAATGGCTACCATCCTGCTGTGGCTGGGTGTCTGCCAGCGTCACAGAGCAGGGGCCAAGGGCAGTGCAGGGATTTTGATTGTGACTGGGCACCTCAGACTTCAGTTATTAATTGTAGGACAGACACTATTGGCACATAGCATTTTTGTTCTTGTTAGCAAAATTAAGTTCCAGTTTATTGTTGGACAACATTGTCACAAAGCATACTTGTTCACTGATTCTCTAGACATATCAATGTTCTTTATGGACAACTCATTTGCATTATGGGCTCAATTGCTTGTGCAGTTTATTCTAAGGCTCCCACCAAACAGAGATCAGGTGGCCACTGGGAAGTCGCCTGCCCCAAGCAGGCCTGGGCCCTGTCTGGCTGTACCTCAACCCGATGCCCTCAGCCCCCTGGGGAGATGTGCGTGGCCAGATGAGATGCTGGCCCTGTGTGCCCTGGCTGGTAGTGCTAAGCCGGGGCAGCTAAGGATAGGTCCACCCTCCTCCACACACACAAACTTACAGGTGTGTGTATGTGTTCCCTCTCCTCATCCTCTCTCTCTCCCTCTTTCTCTGTCTCCCTGAGTCAATTCTTTCTCTTTCTTCTGACCAGATGACACTGTAGTCTCAAACTCTTAGCCAACCCCTCGTGTCCTGTGATCCCCCAGGAAACTGACTGCTGAGCCTTGGACAATGGGACCATGCTGGTCAGGGGTGATGCAAGTATGGCTTTCCCCACAGATGGGTTATCCAGGGACTTGGGTGCACTGGCCAAAATGCTGGCTCTGGGAAGCAGGCTGTGCCAGCAGGGGTGAGGGTGGGGGTGATTGCTGAGCATTTGAAATGAACCATGAACCAAAGCTAGAATGAAATGCATTACTTTCCTGAAACAAGATCAACGCCCAAATTATATTTTACTGATTCACAAATGCACATGTGAATTATTTTCTTTTAATAAAATGCCTTATATATCAAAACCACAGCTCCAAGCAATATTTTTGAACTGTTGAACTATAATAAAGTGTGCACATTAGACTATTATCAGAAATGAACTGGTATTTAATTTGGTTTGAGTCTTGGCTTGAGTATCCCAGAAATGCTATTGGCCAAGTCCCCTCCCCACCCTGCAGGAAATAAGTTGAGCAAACCCTGGGTTCCTCCCCACTTTAGGATCTGCAATGGGGTTTGGGACACTGAGCGAGGCAGAGGCTCCCAAACAAGCCTGACCAAGAAAGTAATGAATCTCCTGTCACTGGAGATATTCCAGAAGTCAGATAACTATCTTTTAGGCATGCCAGAGAAAAGATTCCCACACCACGTACAAGGCTACGCTAAGGGACCTCTCAGGCCCATGGCAACCCATTTCTGCAGTTCCAGCTGCACCTATGCGTGGTTCATCTGCACCAGGTTGGATGACCCTGTGCATTGGGATAGCTGGGACGTGTGGGGAGCAGGGGTGGGCCCTGAGTGGTTAATTCCTGTGTGTGCCTCTCCCCTCCGCTGTCCATCTCTGAGCTGGGCCTGGTGCAGGAGGTAGCAGGAGCAGCCTGGGGAAGAGCATCGCCTCCAGTGTCCTCGTGCCTCCCACTGGCCGGTTCCCAGGATGCCTTGCTAAGCACAGGGAGGGGCACCAGGCACACCCTCCTTTGAAGAGCCTTGGCCACTGGTACAGGCCTCCTGCCTGAGGGGGTTGTTCAGGCACTGCCCTTCTGTAGTTGGACAAATTGGGTAGGAGCTCTGGACAGGGCCACTGAGAACAGACACCTCATCACGGGAAATGGCTCTTGGTGCCCTGCCAGCTTCGGGACACTGGCCCATCCGTGTGGTCTGGGAGGGCTGGAGGGTGACTTGCCGGGTAGGTTGGGCACTTCCCGTTTATCTCCCTGCCTGTGGCTGTCGGGGCCTGTTGTGACATTTGAGCACCAATAACCTGGGCGGGAGCCTGGGCTAGGGCCAAAGAGGAAAGATATGGCTCAAAACACAAACACATTATCCTTTCCTCTGCACCTTTGTGCTCTGTAACTTGAAAAGCTTTCTGGGCATCAGGAACCCTGCTGACAAGCTCATTTGCTGCTTCCAGGGCTCTTTTCTCTGGATGACTCTGCCCTCCTCAAATAACAGTAGTAATAATACCGTCAATTACTGAATACTTCCTAAGGGCCAGGCCAAATGCTAAGCTATTTATTTAGACATTATCTCACTAGTTTTCACTACCACCCTCGTACCTTATTCTCATTTTACAGGTGAAGCAACTGAGGCTCAGAGAGGTAAAGGAAGTAGATGAAGGTCTCACTCAGTGGTGGAGCCATAATTTGAACCCCAGTGTATCTGACCCCAAAGCCTCTTCTTCTAACTCTGTACTGATCAGGCGTCCCTGGTCCTGAGGACTGTCTGATATGAGTTGGCCTGTGTGGGGTCAGATCCCTGGGAACAGATGGTGGGGACAGGTAATTTGCCTCCTTGTGCCAACTCAGATTCTCAGATCCTTCCAGCAGATAAAGCTACAAATTGATAAGTCAACCCAACAGGTCTGTCCACTCCAGATCCTGGAGAAAGAGCCTCAGCCCTAGGGGACAGCACTGTCTGGGGCCTGATTAGGAGTTTAGGAAAAGTCCATGGGCCCTGCTGCCAGCCTGGGCCTCAGCAGAGGGACACCACCACACCCAGAAACCTTAAGCCTCTCTGCCTGCGTTTTCTCTAGCTCTGCATTTGTACTAGGCTTCCTGTGCCACTGGGAATATGTAGGATTGTCCTCCCCCAACAAAAACTTTGCCTGACAGTGCCAAAGGGTCCTGGTGACCTGGGACAAACTTCTTAGAGGCAGGGACCACTGTCCATCCACCTCATGGGCCTGAAGCAGGCGGCAGGGCAGGCTGTGCCCCCTTCCCAGGTATGTGGGAGCATGGGCTGAGCTGCTCTGGAAAGGTTCAGGAACAGAAAGAGCCACCTCTGCACTAAGGACACTCATTTTAGAGACATGATGAATCCGTTTAATATCTTCTAGATACGATTGCTTTGCAGCCCCCGCCTGCCCATAATGGCCTCCAAAGTCCCATCCAAATGTCTTTTGCTGGCAGTTTAGCTCTCTGGCAGAACAGCTGGAAGCCTCCTTGAATGGAAGCCCTTCATTGTCCTTTCCTCTCTTCTGAGTTTTTAGCTTCCACCCAAGGCCTCAGGGTGAGCTGGGGCTGTGGCCGTGGCACCTGTGCTCTGGACCCCAGGGCCTCACTTTCAGGAAGGACAGGTAGGCATGGGGGAGGGGAAACCCTGTGCCTCACCAGGTAAGGGCTAGACCAGAGCCTCAGGGAAAGAAAGAGTCTGAGGAAGCACGATGTTGGCTGCCCATGCCCCATCCATGACCCTCTTGGCAGGACATGTTACCTTCAAATGCATGAAATTCACAGGCTCCAGGCCAGGTGGCCTCCTGGGAGCACTGATCAGTGGCCGTGGGTCAGGGTTAGAAGGCATGACCTGCCTAACTGCCACTCGCCGGTCTGTGCTTTGCTTAGAGAATACTGGGAGGGACCCGGGACGCTACTGCCATCCCTTCTCGGGGTCCTTCCTTCCCCAGGTCTCTGGCCCCCACCTGACAAAGCCCCTTGGATTGCACCAGGGGCGACCAGCTTGTGGGACAGTCATGTGAATGCTGCCATGCAGGGTCCTGGTGCACCCTGCCCCTCAGGGACGATGGACCCTCTGCCCCTGTAGGGCCCGTCCTCTCCTCCCGGAGCCCTTCACTCTTGCTCACTCCTAGCCTGGCACTCTAACCCCCAGGGCCTGGCTCCATCCCTCCCCAGGGTCTGGCACCTCCACCTTTCTCCAACTTTCTGGAGCCCAGACAAATTATCTTCCAGCAAGACTCACTATAGTGGAGTATAAAAGTCTTCCTGTCTAGCTCAGACCTGGTAACAAGGTGACAGGCCTCCTGCTTCTGGGATCTGTCCTCTGATGGTCATCATTGAACATTTAGAGTCCTGCCTGGGGCCAAAAGTATATCCCGGGGAAAAGACCACCTGAGGCCAAGCCTCTCTCGTTCCCAGATACTCTCGCAGTTACTCCTCTTTGGGCTTAAGACATTTACAGCCTCATGGTTAAAGTGTAAAATGCTCCCTGGAACAAGGAGAACTTGAGTCAATCCATTTACATATAAGTTGGGTCTGATCCCCAGAGGGTAGCCTGGTCCCCAGGAATGGCCCCCGGTGGAGCGGGCAAGGTCAGACTGAACATTCCAAGCACTCCCTTTGGCTAGAATGTGCCACAGTACTCCGGGTGGGCAGCACTCTTCTGGGGCAGCCCATTCCTCCTCTGAGCTCCTACCCCCTCCACCCCCCCAGGACTGTGCTCTGGACATCCAGGGAAGCTGAAGCATAACTGGTTTCTTAGCTCCCTCTGCCCTATATACCTTCTTGCACAGTTCCACACGGAGTCTCATTTGAAGCTGAAAAAAAGAAAATGGAGGCATGAGGTGCTCCAGCCCGGGAAGCCGTCCTCCTGGTTCTAACCCTGCCGCCGCTGCTGCAGCCTTCAGGGGCCTGGGTCACTGGGCAGGCAGCAGGAGGCCTTGAGCAAGGTGGCTGGTTCTTTGCTATTTGCCCTGGGGTGCATAGGCCGGTCCTCGCTGCACAGGGGGCAGAGACCAGAACCTGCCAGCTGACTGAGCTCTCTGCACCTGCTTCTCTAAGCACCGAGAGGACCGCTTTTCTTGTCCTGGGCAGCCTGGGCCTGCAAGAAGAACACAGCCCTGTTTCTGCCCTTAGTCTGGGGCCCAGGGGCTCAAATGCAAACCAGAGGACAACAGATTGTCACCTGGGCAGACAGATGCTGGGATTTGCTGACTGAGGCAGCTCTCTGGGTGGAAAGGTTACCCAGAGAACCCACAGGTGTACAAAAAAGGTCCTCGTCCATCTGTAAATCTTGGGTCTCTACATCAAACTGGTATGTCATAATTAGGTTTTATAGAAGATGCTGCCCCACTGGGGGATCTCATTCCCAGGGCTGATGTGGCTACTCATCTCATTATGAGGGAATCCATTTTTTGCCTGCTGATTCCCCAGCATGTGAAAGCCCATCATGTTCTGGCAAGAACTGGACCTGGGATTATGTTTCATAGAACAGATACCTTTTAGGTAGGAAAAGCAAAAAGTTCCCGAGACAGAGCCTTATGGTTTCTGGACATTTCCAAGTCACTTGCCAGAATGGTCAAGAGTGGTCAAGGACCCTGCTTGAGTCTCCAGCCTGGACCCTCTGCATGCAGCATCTCCAAGTTTGTGCTTTAGATTGGGGCCTCGTTAGTACACAGTTCTGCAAGGATGACAAGATCCCAGGCCCAAAGAGTAGTGGGGCTACATCCTGGCTTCTTAACTCCATCACCATGTGCAGCTCACCTCAAGTCCTCAAGATCTCAAACCCTAGGAAAGGAAACTCTTACTGGGCCCAAGAAATTCCTTAGAGAACCTCAGCAAACAAACAATTTTCTATTTGGGAAAAAGTGGATCTGGGTTTGCATTCCTTCCCAGCTTTATTAAGCGTGTATCTATCAGCAGCCTGAGAGCTTTAGCTTCTCTTCAGGGGAGGGTTCTTCCAAAGCCACCTCCTCCATGAAGTCTTTTCTGATGCCCCTAAGCCAGGTATGGTCTCTCCATCATAGTGCTTTGTTCCACTAACACTAATAATCATCACAGTGGTAGCAGTTAGCAGTTATCTTTTACTGAGCACTTGCATGCCAGCCATCCTGCTAAGAGTGTCCAAATATTCTCTTATTTAATCCTACCAATGTCCTTACTGAGTAGGGAATACAATTATCTCCATTGGACTGGAGAGAGATTGAGACCTAGAGAGATGAAGTAATTTATCCAAGGTCACCCAGCCCTGCTGACTCCACATTATTGAGCTCTCCACCACCCTGCCTCTTGTACTTACGTATTTTCCTGTGTTCTTGTCTTCTGTTATATCAGAAGATATGAGCTGTTTTTGCTTTTCATTCTTAATTTTTCTTGTATATCTTTATAAAATTCCATATTAAGAACACCTCCTAGGAATGGTCTTTAGCCATGAGTCTGGAGACCAGAGTAGGCAAAAGGATGAAGGCACCCAATTGCCGACCACGGCTCTGCAGCTCAGTTGGCTTCTGGCTGGGTTGGCCCCACATGCTCATCTCTCCTTTCTATTTCCCTGTTGAAGGGCTGTAACTCCCCAAGGGCAGGGGCTGTGTCCTCTTTATTTATCAACACTTTCCCCAACCCCTGTCTCTACCACCAGTGCTTTGAACTTAATAGGCAGGCAATCCATGTCCCCTGCCTAGAAAAGTGAGCCAGCACAAGCTGACAATTGCTATCTCCAAGGGCTGCCTAGATCCCACATCTTGCCAGGAAAAGACAAGATTGCCTTTATCTCACACTTCACACTTCTCACCTCAGCCCATAGTGAGCCCTGGGACTGAGCCCTGGGACTGAGCTCTGATGGGGGTAGAGGGCTTCTCCACAGAAGGGGGCAGCTTCCCAAGACCAGCCAGACTGCCCACTCTAGCATGAGGGCCAGCCTTGGCTTCAGGCAGCTGAGGGCTCTTTCTGCCCAGAAGCTTCCATTTTCCATGTTCTATTCCATCCTGTTGGAGAAGACCAGCTAACTTCTTCCTTCCACCAAACCTGGCTCACAGAAATGAGCTCTCTCCTTGAGGCCCCCAGCAAGGCATGCTGTGCAATGCCTGCTTATGAGGGAGGGTTGCTAGCATCTGTCCTACCCGGAGCTGCTCCTGAGTGCTGGGCCTTTCCACTCAAGAGCATCCTACAGGAAGGGCTCTCTGCTTCTGGCCCCAGGACGGCTTCCTGTGCATCCTCCTGCCTTCTGGATCCAGGACACAGTGCGCTGGAGGTGTCCTGGGTCCCTCTGTGTAAGGAATGCAGTCTTTCAGCATCAGCTCTTCCCTGTCTGGCCCTGCCCTCTGCACAGAGGGGCCCTCCCAAGGAAGCAGGTATGTGTCAGAAAGCCAGTAGTCCAGAGCCCTCTCTGAGCTCCCCGAGCCCTTTTAAAATATCAGATAGCCTTTTCTCCTCCCACCCCCTATGCCCTGGCCTGGTCCTCACTCCTGCCAGAGCCAGCTGGTGAGCCTTCTGCCCTCCACTCCCTCCTGTCCCAGCCAGCTGCCACCCTGCTGTTTGCCTGGGGCTCAGTGGCCTCTGCCACTCTGTCCCAGCTGGATACCAGCCGCTGCTCAGCCCTGCATACCTGGAGGACGCCCAGGAGTGGAGTCACCTTTTCAGAGGAAGCAGGAAGTGCCCCCACAGTGGGTCATTTTCTTCATCCTGGAGCCAAGGGTGGGAATTAATTTGAGTGGGAGACACTATGGGCTCATGGGACTCTGGTCCCATGTGCTCCTCCAGGCCAGGGGGTATTCCTTGTCATTCTTGGGAGTTGGACATGGTGTGGACTCTGCCTTGGACCTGGAGACCCTGGGCCTGCCGCTCCTTCCCCTGCGCCCGGCCTGCCCCAGAAAGCTGACAACGGATCCGTCTGTCTTTGGGGGACTGGCAGGTCCACGCAGTCCTTGCACTCCCTCCTCACTGCTCCTTCAGATGCAAGGAGCTTGCAACCGGAAGCACATGCTTCCAGAAGGGACTTCTCCTGGTGCCAGGCCTGTCCTGAGTAAGTACCTTGTCACTAGGGTACCAGGTTTGCCACTTCCCAGCCTGGCAGCAGGACCACTGGCAGGGAAGCCTCCCTGAAGAGGGGAACCCTTTCTTGGCCTGAAGTCCTCATTCCCAGATAGACGAGCTTCTGAGCTTCCGTGGGGCTGAGTCCTGGGCCCAGCAGGCCTTGGGGCCATGCAGCCCAGAGCTCATCCTCTACTCCTAGAACCCTGCTTTCACCAGAACCAGCTTAGGGAAAGACCCCAAGCAGAAATGTGGACACCTCTGACCTTAGTGTGTGATGCCAGCGAGAGAACAAACACAAGTGTCATGGCATTAGCCTTGCCTCTCCATGAGGCCCAGCACTTTTTGAACCTGAGCTCCTGGGGCCTGAGGTCCCTGGAGCCGACCAGGACCATTAACCCTGCAGCAGAGGTGGGGAGCCCACAGCCTGGGAGATGGAATAGGCTTGGCCAGGCAGCCCCCTGAAGCTGGCCTGATGCTGAGTTTCAGAGTCAGAATCTGCACCAGGTCAAGCTCAGCACCAGGGCGTGACTTGGAGCCTGGGACACAGTGGATGCTCCATAAATATTTGTGAGATGAATTCATGAGGGAGTGTCCCAGAGGCAATGGGGGTGAGAGGGGCCTTTTGCAGGGGCGTCCTGGTGATGCTGGTCTGGTCCAGCAGAAGGGGTAGGTAAACCCAGGAACCACAGAAAAAAGCATTTCTGCCAGGGAGCAGAGGCTGGGGCTATCTGGGCTATTTCAAAACTGATCTGGAAAGGGAGTGGCAAGTTGGGCGGGGTGCAGGGCTCCTTGGCCCAGAAATCCACAGCAAAGACCCGGGGAATGTGGAGTGGGCCTCTCCTGTGCCCAGGTGTGTGTGTGGGGGGCGGCCTCAACATCTGGGCACTGCCAGCCCCAGCCCGGGAAGCCAGAGCCTGCAGCGGGGGCAGCGGGGACCTTACCTCGGCCCTCCTTCTGGGCAGCTGGGCTTCACACTCTCCCACTGCAGGTTGATGCTTGTCTCTAGCCCAGGAAGCGGCACTCCCTTCAGGCAAAAAAGAAAAAAAAAGAAAGAAAGCAAACCTCAGTGCTCTTCTCTCCCAGTCACTTCTCCAGAAGGCTCCTGGTTGGTGTCGCCCTCCTGTGTGAGCACACAGCCTTCCTCCCTCGGCAGCTTACTCACCGGTGTGCCCGTGAGGCTGCCAGCTGTGTGGGGGAGGCAGGGGGCCCACGCCGCCGAGCCTGACACACTCTGGGGCAGGCCCTGTGGGGCCAGAGGCCCGAGGGTCTGGCGTGAGCGCCAGGCTGAGCAGTGACCCCTGGCTGGGTGCTGAGTGTGAGGAGGCTGTCCCCCGGCCAGCACCCTTCTCACTGCATGCACCCCCATGAGCTCAGCTGAGGACCCAGTTTGGTGCTACTGCATGGGAGAGGGACAGGATTCCTCGGCGGGAAGCTGTTTCATTAGTGTCCAGGGCTGTCAGGAATAGGGGCAGCCGATGTGTGCCACCCCCCCCAGGCAAGCTGGCCCATGGGCCCCCATGCCTCGCCAGGCCCTCTGGACCACTCCCTCTTTCCCTTGGCATCTTGCTGTGCCTGTATCCTGGGGACCCAGAGTGTGCCGGGGCCTGGCAAGCCAGTGGCGCTCCCCACCCTACTCAGGCCCATGTGCCTGGCGTCCTCTGCCCCCAGCACCCGTCTCAGGGCCTGGGCTGGCACAGCATCTCTCAGGATGAACTGCTGCCAAATCCCCCATCCCCAGCTCCTCACCGCACCCACTTGCTGACCTCAGCAGGGGCCACACACACACACACACACTCCCACACGCATACTCTCCCATCCACATACACACACAGACACATACTTACGCATGCACTCCCCCCTCACATGCATACACACTCTCACACACACTCACGCTCACACCCAGCATAGGGACACCTACCTGCCCAGCCAGCCTAGGCTGACCCAACCTCTCTCTCCAAATGCCCCTCTGATCCTAGAGGCCACTCATATACAGAAACATCTCCGTGGAAAGTGAGTTCAAAGCCAGCCCGGGAGGACTCCAGTCGGCCTGGCCAAGACTCCCCTTCTCTGCCGGCACCTCCAGAGGACACGCAGGCAGTCTGAATCACCATATCTGCTATTGCACTCCACCAGCTGGCCCTTTTCCCGAGGCACGGCTGGCCCCTACAGCGTCTTCCATATCCTTAGGGGGTGACAGTAGACTCGCGACAAGTCCCATCTTCCTTGGAGCCCAAGGTGGGGGTGGGGCGAGGAGAGCTAGAAGGGGCGGGACTCGGATACAGCTCCAAGTTCCCAGATCCCAAAATAATCAAATGCCAACGCGAAGGAAGACAACCTCTGGACGAGCGAGTGACTCAGTGCCAGGGGGCGGCTTAGTCACCTGGATGGCTTCTCCCTGCTCCTGGCACATCAGGAAGGGAGCGAAGGGGCCCTCCCCCACCCCGCTGCCGGCAGCGCGGCTGCGAGGGAAGCGTGGCCGCAGAGACAGCTCAGCCAAGCTGCCTGGCGCGCGGCCCCGCCGGCTCCCGCGTCCCTTCTGCCCCTCCTCCGCCGCGCACACCGGCTCACTTTTTGATTTCTCAATTGAATCCTTGGGCAGCGACCTGCTCGTTTGGGGTGCTGGGCTGCTCCAACGTTGCTTGGCAATTTCTATATCGTCGCGAGTTGCCATGGGGAGGAGGGTGATGTCATTGACACAAAAAACCCACTGAATTTACAAATCAGCTGGGGCTGGAGCTATTTATAAAAACACGTTTTTCTCTGCCTGCCTTTACTGAGGGAGAGAGAAAGGAAGGGCTGCCTGCGGGGCGCAGTCTAAGCCTCCCCCCACCCGGCCCCACCCTTTCCCCCAGAAGCCAGAGGTTCCTGCCCACCCACTGCCTACACCCCTGGAGTTGCCAGGCCCCAGCCGGGCTGAGCTCCCCTTTTGGGGTCTCACCTGGTTTTGCTGAGGGGCAGAGAGAGAATGCACGCCGGGAGTGCTAGGCATCCTGGGTTGGCAGGGACCAGAAGCCAGCCCCTTAGTTACACAGCCCCTGGGCAGAAACAGGCAGGTAAGTGACTCGAACTCCTAGTGGACGCTGCCTGAGACCTGCAGCTGGAGCCTGGTGTTTGCACAATGCCACGCCCAACTCCTTCACTGGCTCCCTTTCTCCTCCCTGCATCCAACTGTGGGGCCGCCAAGCTCCAATCTTGGCCCCTGCTTGCCTCTCTCCACACTCCCCCATCACTCCTGTTGAAAAACTGTCCTCTCCATGGCATTGACAATCAACCTGGCAAATGCTTGTCCCAAAGCCCAAGGTTGTGGCTGCTCCACAGAACCCACATGCAGGTCGCACCTCTGGCCGGCCAGCTCCCACTCCCGCTGCCCACTGCAGTGGACAGTGCACTGTTGAGGGTTGAATCACGTCCCCCACAACAGACATGTCCAAGCCTTAACCCACATTCCTATGGGTGTCATCCCATTTGTAAATAGGACCTTTGAAGATGGTTATTAGTTAAAATGTGGACTCATTTGTGAATACGACCTTTGAAGATTCTTTTCAGATGAGGCCAAATTGAATCAGGATGGACTTTAATCCATGTGACCGGAGGCTTTATAAAGAGAGGAAATTCAGATGCAGTTAGTAAGCGATAGGAGACCCTGGAGAGAAAGAGCTACCATGTGAGGGAAGCCTGCCATCACCAGAATACTGCTGATGTCTGATTTTGGACTTCTAGCCTCCAAAACTCTTCTTTAAGCCAACCCATCGTGTGGTATTTGCCATAACAGGCTGGCAAACTAAGGCATTCTCCTAAACTCTTCCTCCCTGCCAGCCCCTCACATCCAAGGTGGCACTAGACCTGCTGTATTATTTTTGAAAGTTCTTTCTTAGATTTTTTCCCACAGTGAAGTGATGTGGCATCAGGGTTAAAAGCCCAGTTTCTGAGTTCTCAGAGTCCTGACTTCACAACAGCTCAGCTGTTGTAACTTCTGGCATGTTACTTAATCAACTGAATCTCGATTTCCTCATCCATGAAATGGGCATGGTTTTGCCTGCCTCACAGGATTGTGGGAATTAAATGAGCTAAAGAAAAAAAGCTTCTGGCATAGGGGACTGGGCATCTAGAGAGTCCAATACATCCCTTTTCTTCTCAGCTTTCATGACTGTGTTGCTTGTTGCTCATCCTTATCCACCCACCAGCCACTGTCAGTTTAACCTTCCAAAACCATAACCCCAGTCACGTCCTGGGCAAAGGTCTCAGGCTGCACACACAGATATTTTTAATGAACTGCACGTGGCATTATGAACAACAATTTGAATTAGTGGCCAACAGGAACTATTTCCCCCTTAACTAGGTTATCAGTTCCTTTTGGAAAGGAACTCTGTATTCTCGTCTTTTTGTTTTTAAACACAATTTTGTGAGAAACATGGTTATAAATAATCCATGTCTGTTCAATCTCACTAGGGATCTAGGAAATGCAAACTAAAGTAAAAATGATATACCACTCCCTGTTATATGGGGAGAGAAAACTATGGCAGGTGGGAGAGTGAATTGAAACAATGTACTTGGAGGCCATTTTCAAGGTCTTGATGAAACTTTTAACATGTACATATATTTCATCATGCAGATAAACTAGGAATCTATCCTGAGAAATAATTACACATGGGCCCAAAGAGATTTGTATGCAAATATTCTTTGCAGCATTGTTAGTAATGGCAAAAATTGGAAGCCACCAAAATGTCCATCAACAGGGGGCTGATTAATACATAATGGTACATTCCCATGCAATGGAACGTTCTGCAGCCTTAAAAAGATTGAGGTTGATCTGTCTGTTGTATGCACGTGGAAGGATGACTATGATAGTTGAGGAAAAAGAGTGAGTTTCTGGACAATGAGCATGGCATGGTGCCATATTTGTTACAAAAGAAAAGATATTTCTACATCTCTATGTTTACCACCAAACTGTTAATGGTGGTTGTCCCTGGAGAGTGGAGTGGTAAAGGGGCATCTTTCACTTCTGGCTTTTTACACTTTTGCACTGTTTGAAATTTTCAGTGGATATATACCGTTTTTGTAGTTTAAAAAAAATACAAAATTAAAATAAGTAATAGAGTGGAAGCTTTTAAAATTAATAAAGAGGGAAGCGGGAGTGGCTCAGTCGATAGAGCCCCCGTTTACCATATGGGAGGCCCCGGGTTCGCTTCCCGGGGCCTCCTTGTGAGAGCAGGCCGGCCCGCGCGGCGCGAGGTGCTGATGCAGCGGGACCTCACAGCAAGGGGAAGATAAGCAGACACGGAGAAGACACACAGCGAATGGACACAGCGAGCACAAGCAGCAAGGGGGGGATAAATAAATAAATAAATCTTTAAAAAATAAAAATAAAATAAAATTAATAAAGAAACTCAAGACTAGTGAAGAATACTTAAAACTTCTATATTGGGGTAGGGGGGGATGTGGATCAAATGATTGGGTGTCCGTCTCCCAAATGGAGGGACCTGGGTTTGATCCCCGGGACCTCCTGGTAAAAATAAAAAAATATATAGAAGGCGCGTGGGCCACCAGGCCCCGTGCGCGGGTGCACCGCCAGTCTCCGCGGAGCCACGCAGCAAGATGATGAGGTAACAGGAGAATGACACAAGGGAGAATGACACAATATGAGATGCACCAAAAAACCAGGAACTGAGGTGCTGCAGGTGATGGGACACCTCTCTTCCACATTGGAGGTTCCCAGGATCGAATCCCGGTGAAGACAGGAAGAGAAGGATGAGAAGAGAGGATAGGAAACAGACACAGAGAATTGCCCAGTGAGTGGACACAAAAACAGCAAAAATGAGGGGGTGGGGGTGGTGGTAAAAATGGATAAAAGTAAATAAATAAATCTTAAAAAAAAGACTTCTATATTTGAACATTTTCCCCCACAAATTCCACTTTAAGGGAATGTGAGGATATGGAAAACCCTTTTTTCTTCACTCATGGCTTCCAAATCTCCATAAATATTATGTGTTAGAGGAATGGGCATCATCATGAAGATGTGAAGGAGCTAAGGCAGTAAACAGTTTATTTTATTAATTTTGCAACAACTTATTCAGGCAATATTTTAGTTAGCCAAAGGGCTGCCGATGCAAAGTACCAGAAATGGGTTGACTTTTATGAAAGGGATTTATTTGGGGTAAAAGCTTGCAGTTCCGAGGCCGTGAAAAGTCCAAATCGAGGTACCATAAGAGGTGCTTTCTCACTATTGTCAGCTGCCACGTATTGAAGAAAGATGGCCTCAAATCTGCCAAGGTTTGAGCTCAGCCGAGGGCAACCAGGCAGAGGCTTGGTCTCTTTCCCGGCCTCTTCAATCAGCCTTGGCTGCTTCGCATTCTTTCGGAGTTCAGCTGCAAGCTATTGGGCATAGGGGTCGTCTCTCCCTGGGCTTCAGCTCTTTGAGCCTCTAGGGGGCTTCTCTCCTCTTGAGCTGCTCCATGGGCCCAGCCTCCTGGAGGCTTCATGTGTAAGTGATCCTCAAGTCCTCTCTCACATGGCAGGGTCAAATGGTGGCTTCCTTCTCCTGTGTCTTTCTGTCTCTCTGTGTGTCTCCGTTTATATCAGACTCAGCAAGGGGGCAGAGACTCAACCTGAGTCATGCCTCGCTGATGTAGTCCAATTGAAAGGGTCTCACATCCACAGGAATGAATTAGTTCACAAGCATAATCTTTCTCTATTTTGGATTCATAAAATAATCTCAAACTGCCACATATCATAGTTACAATTACTTTCTTTAAGAAATGAGACATTTCTAGGTTTTTGCCAGTTTCTGAGAAGCAGACAGAAATTCTAGAAGAAACCATCAATAATGTAATAAATCAAGAAAAATTATATGGTTCCCAGATTTCTGCTACAATACCTAGCCAATAGAGGTAGCAATTTCATGAGAGGAACTGGGAACAAACCAATGTACCTCCCCTTTGCAGGCCAGTCTCTCTGGGTCGGTCAGGTCTTCTACCTATCCTCCACGGGATCCCACCCCGGCTCTATCTTGAGGAGGCAAGGAATTTATTGATGGCCATCTGGTAACTCCTAGAACTGCTGAGAAGCCTGGAGAATCAAGATCAGAGACTAGGACATTCCCAGGGTCTCTATGCATCAGGACTCTCCAGATTCCCAGACTGAAGGTGCTCCCACCACTCTTTCCACCTGTGGGTCTCTGCACATGAGTCAAAGACCAGAGGAAGAGTCTGATTGATTGGCTCAAGTCATGTGCCCACTACCTCCCACTTTAGCAGAAGGGAGAGTATCCTGGGGCCAGTGCTGCCCTTAACACAGATGATGTGGGGAAGAAAATTAGGGCGCTGTTTCTAAAGGAAAGGGGAATGGATGCTGCAGACCAAAATCTAGTCAATGTTCACCACGCCATCTTTGTCACTTTTTTCTAATCATTTTCAATCCTTGAGTGTGATCATCAGCAATTGCTGATTCTTTTATTATTATTCTCTTTGTGGACATCTGAACACTGATGGCCTGCATAAACTGAGACCGGTTCCTCTATTATGTTGCATGACTTCTTGATTTGATGGAATATCTGCAAGCTTAGATGAGTTTCTTTCACCGGTTGGAGAAAGCGGGGGGGAGCTGCCAACTGTGGGAAGAAGCCCAGCGAAGGTTTGGCTGCACATGTCTGCACTCCAGGGCTGATGGGTGCCCTCTGCCCTCCTGTATCCCCGTGGGAGTCATCTCCTGCCAACCCCAGGAGGCCATAAGCTCTCCAGGGCAGGAAACCCAGCATGGTGCTTGGCTCATGCAAAGTTTGTTGAATGCATGAATGAACATCTGAAGAGGCTCTATGCTCTACCCACCCTTAGAATAAAGTGAATCACAGAGCTGAAAGGGACTCTACCATAATCAGCCCCACCCCTCCTTCTACAGGTGAGATAACTGCAGCCCCAGAGATTGATTCAGCAAAGTGGCAGAGGAAATTAGAGGCAGAGCCAGGACTGGAACTCAGCTTTCCTTTCTCACAGACCTGTGTTCTTCCCTGAGTGTGATGTGGCTGCAATTTGATCAAAGGCAGTGGCCGTGCTATCGTTGTGGATGGTTCTGCCTGTGAATAGTGGCTCCCAGGGAGTTGCAGCAATGTGAATCAGCTAAGCCCAGACCCCTGTGTTTTCTTATTTTATTTCATTTTTTTAGGAGGTACCGGGATTGATCCCGAGACCTCATGCATGGGAATCAGGCGCTCAACCACTGAGCTACACCCACTCGCCATCCCTGTTTTCTTAATGCCTTTCACCTCTCTTCATCTGCCCCATTTTGGTGAGTTGGGTTTAGCTGGAACAATTGGTTACATCAACGTGGTACCATTGCATAGTTTAAAAAAAATCATTTGGGGATGTTTGAAAAGGCCACCTAACAATGAAGTCCTAAAATATTCACAAACTGATGATTATCAAGTGTTTTCAAAGAATAAAAATTTTCAGAAACAAAGCCTAGGTTTCCAGTGTGCGGGGAATATTCCCTGTTGCTGTCAACTTTCTCTAGGTCTTCAAATTCTTCCCCACACTCCCCACCCCCTTGTCCTGTATAAATAGAGGGTGCTTTATGCAGGCCTGTCTGATGGCTGTGCAGGGCCTGCCTATACCCGCCTACACTCGTCAACACCTCTCACTGCTGGGCCAGGAAGAGTGGAACAGGTTCTGCCTACCTCCACCTCACATCGCAAGCCAGGGCAGGATCCAGAAAGGAAGGGCTTGGGTTCATGTATCCTGCACTCCAGAGCTGGCACTCCATCGGAGGTACCCCTGAACCCTGAGGCTTCCTGCATGGTGTTGTGGCCAGACACCTCCAGGGCACCCACTGGCCTCCCAGGTGTTGGAGCAAAGAGGAAGATGGCCAGGTCAAGTCCTGGGAATCCTCAATGGGGACAAACCTTCAGGGCTGCCACTCCAGGTCCCAACTGTGCCCTCTTCCCCAGCTCTGCTCCTTCTTCTCTCCTGTGGGCCTGGGGTGGGGAGGCAAGGCGACGAGACATCTTGGTGGCTGGGCAAGTTATATGGAGTTTGGATGGGAGGGGGCTGAGAGTACGACGGGTGGTATTCTCTCCCCCATTCTCCCTTGGAGTAGGAGTGCCTGCCATGCTGCAGATTAGGGAATTTGTCCAATAACTCTTTTTCCTCAACGAAAGCCACATTGTGGAAAATCTCAGGAGGAGTTACTACTGCTGTTGACCAATAGCTTTGCTGCCTGGTCCCTGCCCCTCTGGCCTTGCTCAGCAGGCCCAATGCTGGTCCTCTGTCTAAAAACAAAGAAGGGAAGGGGAGGCCCTTCAATCTCCACCCTGGGATTCAGAACCTGCCTGGATCCTGGTGGGCAGGGGATGGGACCAGGAGGGGAGGGGCTCATAGAGCAGTCTGAGATTATTCCCTGAGAAGCTGGTTTAGCTTCACCCTTTCCTCCATGCCCACAATGGTCCTGCCTCTGGGCCACAGGGGCTTGGTGAGTGAGGAGACAGATCTGGAGAAGAGGGCAGATGGTCTGAGAGGGCAGAAGCTGTGGTCTTCCCTTCTTGCCCAATCCCAAGTCACAGTGCTATAGGGGGGATGAGGGAGGGGTGCACAGGCCAGAATCTCATCAGGACCAGGAGAGACCCTCACAAGGGACTCTGCTGGTGACCTCCAGAGGTGTTTTTCCTCAGGAGAAATGAGATTTCTCAAGGAAAGAAGGAATGTCTTTCTTTTTCCAGGACTTTCTAGGAACATGTGTGGAAATGTGAAAGTAGTTTCAATATTATCCCAATTTGGATAGATGAGGAATCTGAGGCTGAAAATGTTTTAAAAACCTGTCCCCAATCAGCTGGAAAGCAGCAAAGCCAGGATTTCACTCCAAAGCCCCAGCTTTCACTGTGATGCCCCATGGCTGAGGCCGGAACTCATGGGGAGCTTTGGCTTGACTGTTTCTGGGTGACACTGCACAGACGGCTGAGGGCTGAGTGGAAGCCACTCAGTCAGGCCTGGCCCAGCCTGCTTTGACAGGGGCCTGTGAGTGCTGCTGGAAGGGATGTGCCTGCCTGTGTGGCTGGAGGTTTCATCTGTGCAGAGCCATCAGCTCTCAGGAGGCAGTAAGCTCTCAATCCCCAGAAGTTCAGGGGCTGGCAGCAGGCCCAGCAGAGGCACTTCCTATCTGTGAACCTTTCCCGCAGCAGCCCCTGTGGGAGGAACTGGCGCATCCCTGTCAGAGCAGGGAAAAGGAGGGGCTAGTGGAAACTGGCCGGCACGTCACCAGGGACAGGGTGAAAATGAAAAGGCTTTTAAAGTTAGCGTGAAATTGTGTGCCTTCTAGACTCTGGCCACACAGCCTCAGAAGTGAGTTAGGCTGGTCAAGGGGAGGCTTACTGGGGTTGATTCTAGGGAGTTAACAGGGCAATATGAGGGCCTGCTCAGAAACCCAGGTGAGTCCTCTTTTCAGCGGAGGATGTGATGGGCCTTTCCTGCACCAGCCCCAGTCCACCAGGAGCAGAGCCTCCTGGGCACATCTCAGATTCTGTCATGAGCAAGGGCTTGTGATAAATCTGACACACAGGCGACTCAAAGGCAACAAAGTGATACATTTAGGAAGTCCCCAACGTCCCCACAATTACTGTGGCTAAAATCTTTTTTTTTTTTTTAAGCACATACTGTAGGCTATGCACCGTGCTAAGCACTTGCCATGCATTAATTCATTTATTCCTCACAACAATCCAATTAATACACCCAACTTACTTACTAGGTATGACATTGTGTTAGACTGTCAAAAACAAGACAAGCCCTTCATGTAAGTCCTCATGAAACTTACATCTAGGGGGGAAGCTATTATTACCCCTTTCAGAGAGGAGGAAACTAAGGCCTAGCAAGGTTAACTGATTTGCCCAGGTCACTAAGTGGCAGGGCAGGGGTGTGAACTCGGGCAATCTGATTTCAGAGCCCAGGGTGTTATTTTGATTCTCTGCAAATCCTTCTCCTCTCCCCACCCCGCCCGTGACTTTTCTTTTTTTAAACTTTATTTTGTACATCTAATAATTGAAAATGTAAACAAAAATTTAAAAATAAAAAAAAATACGGTTGAATAAAAACATACATTTTTCAATTAAATGTACTGGATACATATAACTTTCTTTAATGATACAATGTTACGCAATATATTTGGTTCATAGTAATGCAATCATACAGTATTTGTCCTTTTGTGTCTGGCTTGCTTCGCTCAACAGGTTCATCCATGCTGTCATATGCTTCATTACTTCATTTCTTCTTACAGCTGCATAATATTCCATCGTGTGAATACACCACAGTTTATCCATTAATCAGTTGATGGACACCTGAGTTGTTTCCAACTTTATGGCTATCATGAATAATGCTGCTATGAACATAGGTGTACAGATGTCTATCCGTGTCACTGCTCTCAGTTCTTCTAGGTATATACCCAGTAGTGGTATTGCCAGGTCACATGGCAAGTCTATATTCAACTTCTTTAGGAACTGCCAAATGGTCCTCCACAGTGGCTGTACCATTCTGCATTCCCACCAACAGTGAAGAAGTGTTCCTATCTCTCCACATCCTCTCCAACACTTGTAGTTCTGTCTTTTTTTTTTTTTTCTTTTTTAACATTTTAAAGTTCTCTGTCTTTCTAATAGTGCCATTCTGATAGGTGTGAAATGGTTGATCATTGATTTCTTGAACACACAAGGCTCTCTCTTGAACCTCAGGGTCCAGTCTGCCTGCCTGAAACCTCTTCCCCAAGCACATGGCTGCCTCATTTGCATTGGGGGCGGGGTGGGACACAGTTCATGAGCCACCTTCACTAAGAAGCCTTCCCTGACCCACCTATCTAAAGGAGGTCCCTTCCTGTATCGGCCTATATATTTCCTTCACAGCATGTATCATCATCTGCTACTATCTTGCTTATCTATCTACTTTCTATTATCTGTCTCCTTCTTCTAGAACAAAGGTTCTTAACCTTTTCTGTTCCACGGACCCCTTTGCCAGTCAGGTGGGAACGACGGACCCCTTACTAAGTCCACACTATACTGTGTATTATTTAATAAATATATCACACCCACACCAACATGACCCCACAAGAATGATGTTTTTTTGAAATTCAATTCAAGCTCAAGGACCCCTTGTTAAGAACCCCTGTTCTAGAATATATACTCCATGAGGGTAGGGCCTTATTTGTCTTATTCACTGCTATATCTCATAGTGCCTAGGTACTTAATAAATCTTTATTGAATGAATGTCCATTTTATACATGAAGATGATGATGATAGCAGCTAACACTTAATATATGTTCCAGGCCCTGCTCTAACACATTTTTAAAATTTCATATGCTTGATAGAAATATTTTTGTTCTCTCCATTTTACTGATGGGGAAACAGAGGCACGAAAAAGTTAGGTAACTTATCCAAGGTCACCCAGCTTGTAAATGGAGAGCAGTCAGGCTCCATGGTCAATACGTTTGACTTCTGGATCACACCACTCTAGAATAAGCTTCACGAATGCCCGGCCACATGGCTAATGCACGGAGGACCTGGGATTTCAACCTGGTTCTCTTGACCGTCTATATATTCCAGGGACAGCCAAATCCACAGGGCTGGGGTGGTGAGAAGTTAAGAGGGTGTAAGGACCCAGCTTGCAGGTCTGAGCTAATGGTGGGGAGGGTTGTTTTTGAAGCAGGAACACTCCAAGGGGGCAGCAGGCGCTCAGTTTTGAGCCTGTTGATTTTGAGGTGCACATCACCCACAGTCTCTCCTGTGCTGTGCTTCCTCCCTTCGTCGGGGAATGTTACCTTCTCTGATCCCATCATCTCCTCTGTACAATGTGGATAGAAGTATGGCTGGTTGGGATTCTGGTGAAGATTAAAATGAGATAATGCAGACCCACGGCAGATGTTCTGTAAACACTGCTTCCCCTCATCCTTCTACTCATATAAGAAATCCTGAAGTTCTGGGGATGTGGGCTAAATATCAGGATGAATCAAGGAAGGAGGGAGAACCTTCATGGGTGGGTCCAGTTATATAAACATTGCACAAGCTTAATAAGACTTAGCTAATTCTAAGTTTCATCTGCTGAACACATACGGTTATTCTAATAATTAAATGAAGAATTCATAACACGAGGTCCAGTTTAACATGTGTGTGACATAAATCTTACCTCTCCCTTCCCCAAATGTTCCTTTATCTTTTGTTCCTTGCTAGGTATGTGCAATATCTGTCTCTGGACAAGTCACACAACCTGAGCGTTAAATTTTCTCATCCACACAATGGGAACAACAATCTGCCTTCGACAAGGTTCTCGTAAGGATTAAAGGAGATAATATGTAAGAAATGTGTACATTCAATGCTACCGAAATATAATAAAGAAACATCATTATTTTAAAATAAAAAGATCATGCCTTTTCCACAAATAATTGAATCAGTATTCTCCAGATTAAAGTCGCTCAAGTGGTTAAAGCTGCCCTCAATACATCTCATTAAATCTCTAGCATCACGTGGAGACGCTTGTTCACAACTCTCTGGCTGTAGGACAGGGACCACCTTGCAGTGGACATGGCTTTGTCTACCCAGCCTGGCTCTGAGGAACCATCCGCCACCATGGCCAGCTTGGCTGCTGGGTGGGAAGGCGTCCCGGGCATGGCCAGTCAGCTCACTCCATCCCCGATTGTTTCAGGGATGGGAATTTGGACAAAGCAGGACCAATCGGAGTTCTCCCCTGAACTGTTGCTGAAAGAACCAGAATCTAAGCTTGCTCTCCCCCTCACCGGAATCCCCCCATGGAATGTCCCAGGAATGCCAGCTATCAGACCTAGTACCCTAGAGCTACCTCTGGCCACCTCTAACACCTGTGGGGAGACCACACCTGAATGAGCCCACACAGAGGGAAGGAGAGAGACACATTGGCCAATTCATCCTGGTTTGCCTGAGACTTTTCCAGTTTTAGTACTGGAAGCCCCGCATCCCGGGAATCCCTTCAGAGCCAGCCAAAAGGGTATGGTTGTTTTCCCCACAGAGGGAAGACCTAGCAAGAAAGAGTCCTGAATACCTGGTTTCCATCCTCAACCCAGCTTTATTTGGAGCCCATCTTACATCTCCATTATGTGACCCAGTGAGTTCTGGTGATTGAGTTGTGTTTCCATCATTTGCAACCTAAAGAATATGCACAAATAAAAGTCACAACA
>JAQZBX010003112.1:0-48383 GCA_029593785.1 Cabassous unicinctus
GCGCAGGCCTGCCCTCACAAGGAGGCCCCGGGAAGCGAACCCGGGGCCTCCCATGTGGTAAACGGGAGCTCTGTCGATTGAGCCACACCCGCTTCCCCTGGTTGTATTTTAAAATGTGAACAGGAACCAATCCATGTACTTCCTAAAAGTATTGCCTTGAAATGTAACCTGACCATGACATTGTTCTTCTGATGAAGCCAATATTTCACTTGTGGTTCAGGAGCAACCTGCAGAAGAATTCTGCTCAGCAGAAGCCATGTAGAAACACTATTTAGGAACCTAAGATTCTAATACTGATTTTTTCCCCAAACTGATTGTATGATCCTGGACAAGACAAGTTTCCTCTCTGGTTCTGCTTCCCCATCAGAAAACAAAGTGGTAGGACTAGGTGTCTTCAAGGCCCCTTCTGTCTCACACATGCTGAGATTTTCTGAAATCCAGCAAAAGTCCCTTTCCTGGAAATACTCCAGGAGTCAGCCTGGCTTTTGAAACAGCTGACCCTGGCAGGCCAATCTAATTCCCTCCTCTGGAGAACTGACAGACACTGAGCAGATGAGATGCACACCCTCTGAGATCAGCTGGAAGGCTTTCCCGTCAGTCCCATATGACACATCCATTCATGAGTAGAGCAAAACATCTTCAGCTTCAGCTGAAGACCAAGAGCAGTAGCCCGTGTTTGGTGATGGACTGAAGTGGCAAATGAAGGGATAAAATTTACACTTGGCTTACCTGGATGTCCCTTAGATCCCACCAGCCTCTGGCTTCCCCGTTAAGGAGACAAGAACAATTTACCTCTAAGGGCATCAAGAGTTCTCATCTGCCAAGGGACCAGCTACCCGATGTCCCCACTCTTGTATCTTTTCCCATTTCCCAGAAATGGGAAAAAGAATCTCACATTTCCAACAACCCTAGCCTAAAACTCTTATCTCCCTTGAGTATAGCTTTCCACCATTCATGCTACCTGCCACAGGGATGCTGCCCATGTGTCAAGCTGGCATACCCGTGTAGAAAGGGTTTTATACTAGCTCAAGGATTTTTTTTTTTTTTTATTGCAGCACTGGTGATAGAAAAGAAAAAAAAAAAAGGAAAGCAATCTAAAATGCCCAACAATAGGGAAATGGATAAATAAGTTGTGATATATTCATACAATGGAATGTGATTTATCAACTAAAATGAGTGAACTAAATCTGCGTATGTCAACAAAGATGTAACGCAAAAGCATAATGTTGATTATCAATGTGCAGGTGGCGGCAGGTCTTTCTTAAGTTTCCTGGGACTAAGAGGAGAAACGTTCCCGGCATGCTGGATCACAGGTTCTCTTGTGAGGTCCCTGTTAGAATGACTTCTGTGGAGCTAGCAGAGGGTTCTGGGTCACATACTTAAACATCTGGGCTGGAGTCTAAAGTCAAAGCTCTTCTAGGATTAGGTGATGTTTAGTGATGGAGCCATGCTTTTATATATATGGGGGACAAAGCTACTCAATAATAACATCCTTGCTTTCTGTCTTTCCCATCACTGAAAGGTAGTATCTATGTAAGTCTAGGAGATTTTTTAAATAGCATAATGATGCTAGACAGGGGAAAGGGCTCAAAACTATAAGAGATATGGTAGTGTTTATGGGCAGCTGCTGGAGATCATCAGATGGCAAGAATTCATGTGGGGAAAGTAAGAAGAGACCTCCCAGGTGAGAGGGTGAAGGCTACAGCACCCTCCTTTTCCTCTTTTTTCTGATAAGGCTGCCTTCTACCCCCAACATAATTATAGGGATGTGAGCAGCCACACTGTTGTACTGAGAAGGTCAGGAGCTGCAAGGGAACTTGGAAGTTACTGTAATTTTTGGCACTTATGAAATCTTTGAGAAAGCTCTCTTCTTAACTCAAGTGTGACAGACATCTTTGCTTGCCATCCATCATTAGAGGGAAAATGTCTGCTAATATAATCTCCTAATACTATATCCAACCAACAAAGCCAAACCAGCAAGACACCCATATAATACAATAGCAATTACATATATATTTAAAGCAGAGATATCGAGGAAAAGTATGAAAACATGGTTGAGTAGGACACTTATGGACTTCAAAATAGCGTTACAGGGATGGGAAGAAATGCAATAGATACTTCGATTATATCTGCGATGTTTTATTTCTTTTTTAAAAAGATCTGAAGCAAATGTGGCAAAATGTCAATGTGTATTAAATACAGGTGTTGTATACATGGGTGTCTGATTTTTATTCTCTATACCTTTCTGAATGTCTAAGTAGGTCATGATCTTTTTAAGGTCAGCTTAAGTGTTAGCCAGGCAAAGATGAGGGGGAAAGTGCCTCAGGTTGATGAGGAAGTGGAGGTGGGAGATGGCAGTTTCAAAGGCTCAGGAAGAGAGAGTATTGGGCATTTATGGAAAAACAAACTTCTTAATATTGATGCAACTTTGAATGGGGGTGGAAGAGGAGTCAGGGAGAGAGAAACGAGAAATGGTCATAGAGAGGCAGGAAAGGGGTGGGTCATGCAAAGCTTTGCCAGATAGAGCAAAGAATTTGGACTCTACCCTGAAGGTAATAGGAAGCCCTTGACGTTTCCAACTGGGGAGCAAGCCAGTCAGATGGAAGTGTTAAGCAGATCACTGCTACCACAGAAGCACGGGTGGAGGTGTACCACCCAGGAGGCAGGGTGATCAGCTCCAGCCCTGTGAATTTGGGGATGAGGTGGAATGTGTGAAATAGAAAGGAGTGGTGAGAATTCATCACTTCCTCCTCGGCCTCCCTAGCTCTTTATTCTCACCACTAACTGTTCTAGCATCACACCCCCCTTTGAATTAATTATACCTGCATATGCTGGATGTCGTGCATTTGTCCCTCTAGACTCACACTCTCCTTCTCCACCTTGCTCTCTGCCCTGGGAGGATGGCCTCTGAAGACCAAATCTGTAGACTCTTTTACCCTCGAGCTTCTGATCAGTTGAACCAATGGGATGTCCCAAAGAAGGTCAGAGGGAGGGAGAAGCAGTTAGGCTGGCTTCCTCCCTGTGGGTTACCTTGGGCTGGCTGTGACCCTTGAAGGTCACAGCTCTTCTCCAAGTGACCTTCACAATTGTCTCCCTTTAGGTGCCAGGATCAGTGCCTTCCCTTCCCCCTTGGTTCTGGGGCTGGTGACAACCTTGCTGATGCTGGTTCTACCCATTCGTTCATAATTAGTCCCTTTGTCAACAGAACCTTTAATTATCTTAATCTGAGTGTGCCATCTGCTTCTTGTTGGGACCCCAACAAGAAAGCAACTGGTGCCCATTAACCTTCGAACAACTCAAGAGCAAGAGAGAGGTCTGATTAATCTTTTAATGCCACGTTCCTGGATAGAGCTGGCACATTGTAGGTGACTAAAATATAATTGATGAATGAAGTAAAAAAAAAAATGGTATTAATGAATGAGTGAATGAAATGAACATGAAGGGGGCACATAACAGGTCTTGGGCTCTTTGGAGCAAAGAAAGAGGCAGAAGATTTGAAGAAAGGAGATAAGACCTAACATTTCTGGAATATCTGATGTGTGGCAAGGACGGTGCCGGGTTCTTCGGGTATTTCTCTCATTTTGTGTCCCACGACACTATGAAGGCTTCCCTCCCTGGAAGGAAACCAGAAGTTCAGAGAGGTTGAGTAGCTATCCAGCACAGCGTTCTGGTGTTCCTTCCACTTTTCCACACCATGGACAAATTTGATCTACTTCCCGATTCAGCCTGCAAGCTCTTCATTCATTACATGTCCAGATGCCCCACATAGGGCTCAGCCCTGCCTGCTGTTCCCCCACACCTTTGCCCCCTAGATTGGCATTTCTCAGTGCAGCAGGGTACCTTGTCTGGGCTATCATTCAAGGCAGGGTACCTGGGGTCTGATCTCCATTTATTCTGCATACTTCATCTCAGGCATAAATGCCACTGGCATTATTACAGTGGTGGGCAGACAGGATGTTTATCCACCCAATGCTTTTCAAGCCAATTAGGTGGATTTAGTGCTTGGATGAAGGCTTCTGAAACCAGCACTCTGGACTGGAGAAAGAACCAAATAAATGGATATTATGCCAGAATCCCCCATACCAGTCATGCCCCAGGGCCTCCCTGCTGGAATCAGATCCTTCCTGCTCAAGAAATTAGCCTCTTTTCCTCTAGAGCCTGATCAGAGCCAGCAGGAGCCTAAGTAAACAGGGCAGCAAGAAGGTGGCTATTAATTATTGCATGCCCATGGGTTAGATGCTGTGCCCCAGGCAGGCTCAATTGTTCTCTACTGCAATCCTACAAGGAAGGAATTATTATTATTCTCATTTTACAGTTTCATAAAACGGGTTCAGAAAGGTATCGTAACTAAGCCAAGATCACACAGCTTTGAAGCCAGCATGAGAAGCCAGGATTGGAACCCAGGGCTCCTGGACTTCAAAGCCCCAGCCTGTCTCTAGGCCATCCCACCACCTCACCAAACCAGGCTCCTGTCCTTTACCAGAATGGCCTCCAAGTCCAACCTCCTTATTGGCCCCTGTAAATACCATGTTTCTTTGTTTCTGTCCTTCTCCAGGCCATTTCTCATGCCAGTTATGACCACCAGCCCTAAGCAAATGTGGAGTAATCATTCCATTACCAAAAACGCACTCATATTTACTGTCACTCCTTTGGGTTAAGACATTAAAGGACCCAATTAATAGGCAAGAATCAGGCAAGGTCAAAAGGAGATGAGTTTTGCAGCTCACTCACACAGACCTGGTTTCGAATCCCAGTCCTTCCACTTATTGGTAGTATAAACCTGTAAAACTCCCCGCTAGGCATGTACATCCTCTGTAAACTGGTGCAGTAATACCTATTATCTAGGGCTGTTTTGAAGTTTAAAAAGATAACTTGCACAAACTATCTGGTGCATGGTACGTGTTCAACAAGTGATACTACTTAATAGTCACTGGTTCAAATTCCTGGGTTGAAATTTCAGCCCTGTAATACCTTGAGCAAGTTATTTACTTTCTCTAACGTTCAGTTTCCTCATCTTTAAAATGGTAATACTATCACCTACTTAATGGACTTCTTGGGATGATTTTGTTAAATAATGCATTTAAATTATTTAACACAGTGCTTGGCATATAGAAAATATTCAATAGAAATTTGTTGATGAGTGTAAATAATTACCTTTATCAAAATCTCCACGGTGGTTATATAAGCAATGTGCTACATTTGCATCCTCCCAACCAGCTTACATTTCTTGTGTTGTGTACAGATATTGTTATCCCCTCAAAGCCTAACCACTCATGTGAGAAAAAGACGGTAGATCTTTCCTTAAAGCTTCCTTGTTTCCTTTCTCCAAAAGTGAACACTCCCTCTTCTGTACTTTCATTGTACTTGGTACCTTTCTAGCAGCACATAGTTTTGTAGGTGCAGCTATTTGTGGTGTGTGTTTGTTTTCTCCGTCAATAACTGTGAAAAATTTGAGCACAGGTGGTCAAATGTAATTTATGTATTCATTTACAGCATCTCACCTAGCACAGAGGTGCTTTGTTCCTAGCACAGTCTTGATTTGAAAAGAAGAAGAAAAAAGAGGAGGGGGGGGGAAATGGGGGAGAAGGGGGAGGAAAAAAGAAAAGGTGGGAAAACTTAAAAAGGAAAAAAAAAAGTATGTATAATTGAATTGAATTGTGCTTGGATATTGCTTCTGAAGGGTAAATCTGGTGCAATTAAGACTTTTCCCCAGGGTAAAAAGAGGAGAACCAGCCAAGAGCCTCCAAATTAAGGAGAACCCACAATATAAGTCCTGTTTGCAGAGTTTCTAAAAGGCAGGTGTCATCTGTCAGCAGCTAACTCGCTCCAATCACTGAATCTCAGCACTGGCCAGCTAGCTCAACAATCCCGTCCAGGAAATTTCCCTTAACAAAAAAAAGGGCTCTGAAGAGCTGTCTCACACTAATGATCATAAACTGCTCCTGTGAGTGAGATTTTTTTTAAAAGTGAGGCTGATCAAAAACATGTAAAGTACAATTGTGACCCGAAGTCATTGTACAAATCTTTCCCGAGTGAGTGTTGGAGTGAAGATGTGCAGGACACACTCAGCCGCTGGGCTGAGCCACTCTGCCTGGCAAGGACCAAGTCATCCTATCCCAGAGGTGGACCAGCCAGAGGCTGACTCCAAAGGGGCAGGTAAAACAGATCCAGATATCCCAGGAAAATCCCTGGGCAGCGGGAGGATGCACAAGATTCAGTAGAGTTATGTGTAGAAGCAGGAATGTAGCCGAGAAGAGGACCAGAGGGGAACCAGGGCCCGGTATGTGCTCTGAAGCCCCTGTGTGTCCTTATTTCACCTGAGCAGGCAAGAAATTGCATGGGGATTGGGTGAGCATGGAGTCTTAAAGGTGCATTTCCTGAGTACGGGTAGCTCTTGAGGCTGGGTGCCACCAAACAAGCAAACACCAAAGGGCCAGGGCATGGTTTTGAGTCTTGCTACTCAGGATGTGAACTGTAGCATCAGCTTCATCCAGGAATGTGTAGAAATGCAGAGTCTCAGGCCTCCCCGCCCCAGACCCACTGAATCAGAATCTTTGAGGAAGGGGCACCAGAATCTGTGTTTTAACAAGTTCGCCAGCAGATTCATAAGCACACTAAAGCTCGAGGCTGGTTTGGGGCATTGGTTCTTAAGCAAGAATGCTCGTCAGCATCACCTGGGGTGGGGGACAGAGCCTTCCAATGTGCAGATGCTCCCAGGCCAGTCTCCCAGTTCTCCTGAAACAGAGTCTAAAAGAGAGCTGTTCATCACCAAATTATCCAAATGACCCCGTTCAGATGTGCAATCTTGGATAGGAAGCATTCGTTTAGGGTGTTATAAATTAGTTTAAGCCCCAAACCCGCAGTTGATGGTTTCCTGACTGGATCTGCTATTATCCTCAATTATAACTCTCCTACATGTCCTTGCTCAGCCACCAGCTGAGCCGTGACTCCTTTCCTGACCTCCCTAGTCAAAAGCAATTGTTCCCAGCTCCGAGTCCCTGCGGCTGCTCCATGCATGTACCCACTTTCACTCTTATTCCTTTCTGCCTTGTAGTTTGCATTATAACTGGCAGTGCATTTGTCTCTCTGGCTAGATGTTAGCTACCCGCCCTGGCCCCCCAAAGCCCAAGCTGACATTCTAGTCATCTTTGTTTCCCTACGGCACTTAGCACAGGGCATGGTACACAATACCTTAGCTGCTGTGTTAAAAATAGTGAAAAATCCAAATTCTCCACTCTCCATCTTCAAAGTTATGAAGACAATAGGGAGATACCATATTTCCTATTCCAAGGTGAAGTAAAGGCTTTCTTGTTTACTTTTAAATATGACATCACACCAAATCCTTCAACTACCCCTGAAAGGAAGTATGGATACTATTATTGTCATTCTGTTGTTTGGTGAGATGCTGAGCCTTGGTTCAAGGACACAGCTAGTAGGTGAGAATCTAGAGTCCACAGCCTCGATGGTCCCCCACCCCAATCTCTAAACCAAGCTATTGTGTCTGCTGTTCTCTCTGCTGCCTCCAGAGAGGCCAGTCAAAGATTATTCAGGAGGTCACAGTTTCTGCTGTAGTTCTTTCCTGTACTCCCAAAGGTTAGGGCTGGGGTACATCCCATGGTGAGGTATCCAGGTGCTGGTGTGCCAGGAAACCTGCAGGCCTTAGGCCTAAGCCCAGCTGCATGGGCCTGGTCAGCACCCCTGCCCATTGCCCAAGGTCCTGATGATCTCAGCTCTTTGCTTGGCCTGGATCCTTGTCCTGAACCACAGCCTGCCTGGCCAGGCCCATAGCCTGTGCCTTGTCTCCCCACTCCCCACCCCCAGCCTGTGCCCCCTGAGGCTGGACCCTGCTTCCTTAACCATAGTCTGGCCCTAGGCCATCCGGACTATCCATAAGCACCTATCTCTGAGCATCACCCCTGCTGAGAGCTTCTTTCTGCCAGGTCCTGCCCACTGCGCAGACCCTCCTGGGTTAGCAACACCAGATGGCATCCGGCCAGCTTTCCACGCCCACCTGGGCACTGAGATTGACTGTCGGCTAACTCCTTCTCTGGAGTCCAGGCCTCCCTCCAGCCTCTTTGCCTGCGTTATCCTGGCCTCCTTCCCTTATTCACCAGCTTGTCACTTAAGCCCATGATGCTGCAGTCTCCGTTCTGCAGTGCCCAAGTTTCTAGCAGACTCCCAGTTCTGCCATTGGCAATGTCCTGAGCAAAAGTCAAGGGCCACTCACTCTCCCAGTTCAGGCAGCGGATTTGCAATCAGAAGAAGTGCATTTGGGACCCGACTCTGATACTTACAGGCCATTTGACCTTGAAAAATTGCTTAATATTTTTGATACTTGGTTTCTTTCTCTGTTAAAATGGGGAAAATATATGTGTGTGTGTATATATATATATATATATATATATATATACATATTTTACTTCATAAAGTTGTTGTGAGGATTAAATGAGATGATAGATGTAAAGTTACATTATAATTGTAAAGCACCCTAGAAAAGCTTATCACAATATTACTATTTTTTATTAGTGTTCTGAGACGGAGAGAGAAAAAATGTTTCTGTTTAGTAAACCCTATTCAAGAATGTAGAAAAAAATTAACCACATAAAAAGGAAAAAAAATACAAAAAAAAAAAAAGAATGTAGGAGGGTAGGCAATATGGCTTGGTTCTTTAAAAGAACCAAGTGTTTTATGCTTGAAGGAGCTAACTTCAGTGCCTGGAAAATTAACCCATTTGGGAATCTTCATTCCTGGATAAATTAGTTGTTCCTACATTTTGCCATCTGGAGTATAGAGGGGTAAACAAGAGGTGGTCTGGATGCTATATCTTATATCATTGCCTTCCGAACCACCACCACCACCTCCCTCTTCAATTGTTCTTTAGTCACTGATTAATTCATTCATTTGTCCAACAATATTGGGGAAACTCAGAAGCAGTCTTGGCTGCGGAGTAGAGAGGAAGGTAGAGGATGGAGCCCCTAGCTACTTATGACCTCCTCTGGGTCTCACTGGCACAGCCTCTTTATCCCTAACAAATAGAGAGCCATACCCTTGATGCATCTGTATTCCCGGACAGGACTTGCCGAGTTCTTTGGTCAAGTCTCCTCACCTTTTGGGCTATTTGACCTACCCAAGACAGTTTGTGATTTTCTCACCTTTATGATCTTTTGGGAAGACACCCCTCATATTACTAATGTCCATATGTTTCATCACTTTGATAATACTTTTTGAATTTGCCCCTATTTTTTAAACCTTCTTTTAAAAATACAATCTAGTTAGCCCAAGGAATCCATGCCCTGTGGAAGTCTCCATTCCAGAATCCCAGGGCCCTGTTGTACAAAAGTTCTTCCGTAAGTCTCACTATATTCTTTCTGGCCTTAGCTTGAGGATTCTTGTTTCCTTGGACCTTCACAGTCTTTAAGACGTGGCAAGAAGAATACTCAGGTGTAGAACCTTCCTGGACACATCCCACTTAAGGCAGGTGCGACGCAATGGGACTGACAGAGGGAAGAAGCCTGGGCAGGGAGTCAGGAGGTCGGGCTCTGGTCCTGCCTCGGCCACCACTTCCTGTGTGGCTCGACATTAATCTCTTCCCCTCGCTGGGTTCCAGGTCATTCACATCAAATGAGGGGATCAGACCTTTCCAACTCTGGAGTTCATGAGTCTACTTATCATAAAAGTCCACCCTGAAATGCTGCCTGTTTGTTCATTTCACTACCTTTCCTGAAGTGACTTAAGAATTTACATTTTCAGCCTGAGGAGCAATTTTCCTGTTGAACAATTATGAAAATTCAACATTTGGGAAAAGCACTATAAACCGGCCTGGTGTATTATTGCTATAACAGTCCCCTGTGCTCCTAATAAAAAACAGCCAGGGGAGGCTGGAAACCAGCATGAAATATGGCCCACTTGTTTTCTTAATAGCCTGCTTCCCAAAGTTATCCAGGAACTGTCACCTCAGAGTGGAGCATTGCATAAAGAATAGGGCAATTTCCTGTCTTTTATCCTAGTGTCTCAGGCCCTAGACATTATTTTAATGGAATTCCATTGTATTTTAGTATTCAAATAGACTTGAAGGCAAACAAAACATTTAAAGGAAGAAGTTTCAACCTAAGCAGAAAAAGTGCCTCATTAATACTTGTAAACTATGAAAAGTCATGAGTCAGGGAATCTGCTGATTCAGGGGGGCTCCCAAGACTGAGATTTGTCAAAATGCTAGGGTTACGTCTGAAGAGTCAGTGTAAAATTCCAGGTGATGGACCCAGTAGGAGAGGCAATTTCCAAAGCTCTTGCTTTCTAATGCTATTAAAAAAGAAACAAACAAACAAAAAAGCACAGCAGAAAGGATGGAAGGAAGGGAGGGAGGAAGAGAGAAAAATAAGTTAAAAGTAGAATCATCTAAGGAGCCTGGAGTCAGTGAGTGCCTTTTAATTGAAACTTCATGCTCTACAGCCTTAACCCTAACATCAGAAGCAAGTAGCCTCCTAACTTGATTCAAATACTATACTATCCAAATCGCTGCTACCCCCCACCCTCCCCAGCTGGACCTGGAACTAGTGAGAGACTCCATATTAAGACCTGGCCTGAAATGATGAGAGCCTCACCTGAAATACCAGAAGCCACTGAGCAAGCAGAGTCAAACTTGTCAAAATCCAAATAAAGCAGAAAGAAAAGTCAGGTCTCACTGAATCAAAAGCAATCTTCAGTGCTAGGAATCTTGGAATTGGAAAAATAAGAGGAAGCACATGTGGACCAAATGTGAACAGGTAATGGGACAGTTTATGGCACACCCTAGGGTAAGGTATGTGAAGGCCAGGAATGAAATGCCAGATGCATCCAGAATTTCAATACTGGAATGTTTTACAATTTGGCGTTCAGATGCCTTTAAAAAAGGTCTGTTACCAGTATGTCAAGCATGCCGTCTGAGAGTGCGTTCATGTTATAAACCTTTACCAAGCCCTTTTTATGTGCCAGGTGTTGTGCTAGTTTCTGCTGCTATGAAGATCTATAATTCACCTTGAAGGGGAGAGAGGCAAGTTTGCAAGTACTAACTGTACAGTGTGAGCAGCAGCATCATCAAGGCATGCACTGGGGTGATGAGAACATGCGGGAGAGAAATACTGACCAGGCTGGGGGCTCCGGGCCACCCAGGGCTTAGGACAAAACCAAAGGAGAGCAGGCATCTGAGAACCTATCCTTGGTTCCACATATGCATTTCCATGTATCCTGCATTTTTTTTCTTTTCCTATCCTTAAGGACTGACACTCATGTAGACAAATTTTATGGAGTATGGAATCCCCCAGAAACTCTAAACTTACCTGTCCTATTGTCTGTTGATATTTTCTTAGGGAAAAATAGCCAATTGTCTTCTATATCAGTTATTGACAGCACCTGGGGAAATATTGGAGGGTAGCGAAGGCATCTCTTTGTCCTTGGCACTCCTAATTTGCCAATAGTTAGCTCAAAGAGTAATTTGTTGGAGGTAGAATTGGTCATATGTGTGGGCAGAAAAAGAAGAAAAAATGATCATGATGTATTAAGACAGTTGTGTAGCTCCAGCTATAAAGGTTGCTGGAAACTCCCTTTGGGAGAAGATGGCAACAGGAAACTAGACAGTATCCAGTGCAGCTAGATACCAGATCAAACTTCAGACCAATGAGCTGATTTAATTTTTTTAAAAGATTTATTTATTTATTTACTTTTTATCCATTTTAAACCCCCTTCCCACCCCCAGTTTTGCTGTTTTTGTGTCCATTCGTTGGACAATTCTCTGTGTCTATTTCCTGCCCTCTCCTCTCATCCTTCTCCTCCTGTCTTCACCGGGATTCAATCCTGGGAACCTCTGATGTGGGAGAGAGGCGTCCTACCACCTGCGCCACCTCAGTTCCTGGTTTTACGGCACGTCTCGTCTTGGCTCTCCCGTGTTTTTCTCCTGTTATGTCATCATCTTGCTGCGTGGTTCGGCAGGGCCTCGGGGCTCACCCACTCTCGGAGCCTGACAGCTCACCCACTCACAGGGCCTGATGGCGTGCCCGCACACCTACTATATTTTTTCTTTATTTTACTGGGAGGTCCTGCGGATTGAACCCAGGTCTCTCCATATGGGAAACGGACACCCAACCATTTGAGCCACATCCGCCCCCTGGGCTGATTTAATTTTGACAGGAGGATTGAGATGATGGCACAGACTGGGTCCAACGACACAGTCTAGAAAAATGAACCAAATATAGATGCAAATAGGAAAGACCAAGGATCTGGGATTCTAATTCAAGGGAACTGAGTGGAATAGAACTTCTAGACTTCTGGGTCTTAGGAAATCTCAAAAATAAGGACAGAAGTCTATCTTTGAATTGTCGAAGTTCAAGATGATATGTAATGCTACTAAGAGCAGAGGCAAGCCCAAGGGGAAGAGGGTGGCAGGAAGTAGGTAGGAGGCACAGATTGCCCAGATCACTGCCTGAAAAACAGACCTAGGCTTCCATTACTGACCCCTTCCCTTTAGATTACTAACCTCCAAGGAACCAACAGAGAGTAGAGACTTAGTGGAAGGACTAATAGGGAACTCTGGCCATACATGATGGGAGTATTCATTGTAGCTATAGCTTTCAATAAAGCCAGGGTTTGATTTGACTCCAGAGACTCCAGAATATCAAAGCAGGGTGACCACTAACTCTTTACAGATTATACCTACCAAAGAGGAGGGAGCATTTTATTATCTTATCAGGCTATACTTCTTTGGTAGAGCTGACCCTGCAAGTGGTTAGTTATTTAGTAAAAGTATAGTTTAAGCTGTTCTAATAAAGAGGCACCCAAACACAGTGGCTATAGTGAGAGATAAGTAAGAGGTCTGGGGCTAGTTGGTGCCCCTGCTCCCTAGAGTCATCCAGGGATCTCATTTCTTTCTATCTTATGGCTTTGTCATTCCCTAGGGTATTAGTCACATGATCAGAGCTAGACCCCTTCATTGTATCCATGTTCCAACCCAAGGAGAGTGGAAAAGAGGAGGTAGAGGGCAAGCTACATTTTTAAAGACTATAACCAAACTGCACAGCTCTCTTCCTCTCTTACCCTATTAACTAAAATTTAGTCACGTGGCTACACCTAGATGTGAGAAAGGCTAGGAAATGATTCCTTGGCTATGTGCCCAGGTAAAACCTGGTAGGTTCTATTACCAGAAGGAAGGAAGAGAGAACAGATAGTGAGAAATAATTAGCAGTATCTGCCACAGTGATTCTCAGAGGTAAATTTCAGTTGTCACCTTGGCTAGAAAGTTTTTTCTGACTTTAAAAGCCTGGCTCTTCTTCTGTGCTCCTACGACACACCATTATTAACTCTGTTAAAATGTTTGCCTAAAAGTACTAAAATAAATTGTTTTTCTCTCTTACACTAAAGGGTGAGCTGCAAGGGCAGAAAATATGCATTTTTCATCTTTGTATCCCCATTGCCTTACATAGTGGCACATGTAGGTACTCGATAAAGTTTTGTTGGATGAATGGATGGATGGATCAATAGATTATTCAATTGATGAATGAATGGAACTGGGGCATAACTGGTACAGGCAAGGAACTGCAGGTTTTCTTATGTGATTTATAAAACCCACCCTCTAATTTATAGCCCTGTGTATGTCTTTATTCAAACAGATAAACCAGTAACTGCTTGATGTGGAGGAGAAAGATAGGAGACAGAAGGGCTGAAGTATGTGTTATCCATATCCATACCCATATATAATATGATCTTTCTTGTATATTCAATGGTAGATGCTAGAGAATGCTGAGCATTTGGGGAAAAAAAACAAACCTGGGTTATCAGTCTGCTCTCAAGGGTATAATGCTGTTGAAAAATTCCCCACTTCTTGCCAATGCAAGTCCCTTTTCATCACTCTCTTGGTGCCCCTGATCATGCCAGGCAGAACCAGCGTTGACTGAAGAGGTGGGTCATAGCACGTAGAACTTGGCAACAACAAGAAGCAGTGCCCTTGGGAATATCAAGAAGTGAGAATTCTGAATGTGGAATTGGCAGGAAGATGAAGAGGAGCAGTGGGAACCATTCCATAACTCCTCACTCTCCCTGGGACCTGGGCAAAACCAATGTGGCACAGCCTGCATGAGATTTGAAAACTCAGCTCTAAACCTGAGCAAGAGGTAAGTACTAGTTCCCAAAAAATCTCATGCCGCTGAGTGCTTCCTCGGGCTGTGAACCTTGCATTTGGGACTGTCCTGGAAGAATAGGTGCTGAAGGGCAGGCGAAAGTGGGTTGGTTAAGTTCTAATATAGTTCTATGGAGATGTATGATACAGAAACCAGACCGTCAGGCTTGGAGGAGGAAGCAAAACGATTTAATAATGCAACAGACAATTATCATTTGGGCAAAGGAGATGGAATTGAGCAAAGCTGAGAAAGCTCTGGGCAATGAAATTGGCTGGATGGTTGATAGTTCCTGGTGGGAAGTCATTGGCTCTGTTTTGGGAAATTGTAGCGACAGAATACGAGTTGCAGGGGATTTGAGAAGTCTGATGTCAGATTAAATCCTGCTTTTCCCATTTACTGCTTCTATAACCTTAGGCAAATGACTTAACCTCTGCATGCCTCAGTTTCCTTATCTGTAAAATGGAGTTAATAACAATACCCCCTTCATAGAGTTGTTCTGAAGCTGAACCATGTAAAGTTGGTACCTGGCATATGTTATGCCTCCATAAACATTAACTGTTGTGATTACATGGTATCTGTGATGTTGAAACATAAACAAATACCTTTGTAGATTAGACCAAATAAGCTGTCTTTGGCACTTGGTTTCCCCATGTTTTGGGTTGATAGAATTATCGATTCCAAAACTTTCTTTTGCAACTACGAGAAAAACTGGCCCAAAGTGAAACAAAATTAATTGACTTATGTAATTGAAGAATCCAGAAGTGCTTCTGGCTTCCCTTGTGTGATTCACATTGTCATCAGGGAGCCAGCCCTGACTATCTCCATTCTGACCTCCTTTACCTGCCAACTTCACCTTCCGGATGCCTGTCCTCAAGGAAGCCCATTGGCTGCACCAATGCCAACCCTCTTAGCCTCACAGCACCTCATCCAGAGGAAGGACGAGGGGTCCTATTCCACCAGCTCCTGCACTTGAGAACGGTAGACTATCACCCCCACTCCCACCCCCACCCTGGCACCTGTGTATCATTTGCCCAAACTGTGTCACATGCCCAGGGAGAGGGTATATTGATCAACTCAGGCCAGTCCAGGCCCACCCCTCAAATTGAGAGTGGGGTCAATATCCAAAGCTAATAATAGGGCAGAGATCATTCCTCTAAAGCAAATTTGGATGTTATAGGCAGAATTAAGGGGAAAATAGATGTGTTAGAGGCAAGCACAAAGTGTCCACTACAGTGTGTGAGATACTGAGCTGTGCGGTCAACCACAGAAATCTGAGGAAAGCCCTGTGTTATAGTGAAAGGCCTGTTATTTGTTTTTTGTTTGCTTGTTTTCTGTTTAATCACTTCTCAGTCCCCAGAAGCTGTCAGTCATGAAGACTGAAACCACAAACCAAGAACTAAATGAGCTTCGTACCACCCAACACCCTTACCACCCTGAAGAAGAGACGCTCCCCTCCTACAGAGATAGTCCCTTCCCAGCAACCAGCACCACGGGGCAGCCCCGACCAGAAGCAGCCAAGGGAAGCCGACTTGAGCGACAAGCCCGAGGGCCAGCTGCTCGCTGTGACAAAGCCATCAACCCCACGGGGATCTGACATTCTCCCCTGCACAGACGCAGGGCACATAGACACAAGGCGGCTCAGCCCCCACAGAACAGCTTATTATGTAGAAATATGGATTCAAACACCCCTCATTTCCTGCAAGGAGGGATATTGCTTGGAGCCAATCTCCTTTTATCTCTCCTTGCCTGGATGCTTTCAGCTTCTCGCCCCTGCTTCAGCAATGAGCCTCTCATTTCGTGGAGCAACTCGCATTTCCCTTCAGAAGATAAAACTAAGACAAAGAAAGGAAACATATTTAGCTCTAATGATGTGCGCGGTTTCATTTTTCTGTTTGAATCTATCGCTGTTTAATGAGCTAAATATCTACCGGATGAATTAGATACACTGATCCTATGCGTGTTTCCTGGGAGGCAGCCTCAGACACAGCTCTCGGCAACCACACAATCTGCCCGACAAACACACCAGATACGGAATGAGAACAAAGAGTGAGACGGGCAGGGACAGGTAGCAGGCGATGAATCACTCCCTGATGACCCCGTAGGCCAGAGACTTCGCAAAGGCAAAGCTGTGTCTTGATCAACACGCCTACATAATGGTAGAGCCCCCTAAGTCATCAGAAAAAAACAAAACCGTGGGAAAGCTAAGGTAATGGGTGCACTGGGATTGACAGGTTGTCTTCGTAGCGCTATGGGAAGAGGCCTGTTGCTGGTCTCTGCTGAGAATATGGAGGCGTAGTTGAACCATGGCTCATAATAAGTGCTTTTTTCTACCAGGTACTGTCCTAAAAGCTTTACATGCATTTTTCTATTCAAGTTTTCCAACAACCTCATTTGGTATAGGAAGAAACTGAGGCTCTGATGTGTTAACTAGCTGCCCAGTGTTACAGCCAGGAAGCAGTAGAGCCAGGATTCAAACCCAGGGGGCCAATTTCAGAGTCCACTATGGTTTTGGCCCCTCAATAGAATGCAAGTCTCCAGGCTCCCAGGTTAAACCCCCAGGCTCCCATGTGGCAGAGCTCCAAAAAATCAATATGAAAAACATCGTTCCCTATAGATCCTGGAATAACTTACTTAAACTGACAAAAGCAAACAAGTAACATGACACCCTCCAGCCTTTACACTGCATCTCACAAGCTCAGCCTCCAAAGGTCCCCCCTCCCCCACCAATCTACTTTGACCTCTCCTTTAGTCTGAAGCTCTCCCCAAGAACCCTCTCCCCCCACCATACCACCCAGCCTCTTGTTCCCCAGCCACACTCAGATCTTTGGGGCCTCTTTGTATTTGTCAGGCTGATCCCTCCATGCAGAATTCCAGTCTGCTCTATCCCTTGCCATTGAGCTCCTACTCATCCTTTAAGCACCAGCCCCAAAGACCCCTCAGCTATGACGACTTCGGCAAACAGCCTGGTCAGACTCGAGGTGCCCCCACCCCCCTTCCTCATGGCACTTTGCCTCTCTCTCCCAGCATTTATGTGATCTTTCCTCTGATACCCTTGATAACAGAAAGGCCATGCCATGTAGTGATTGGGTGCAAGGTCTTTGACAACAATCAGACTAACTCTGCTACTGGCTAGCTGTGGGGCATTGTGCAAATTGCTTAACTCTGAGCCTCCTTTTCCTCACCTAATAATTATCTTACTTTCCTCAAAGGGTTCCCCCGGGAATTAAATGAGATAACATATGTAAAACCCTTAGCCAGGCTCTGTCTTGTGGTAAGCTCTTCATAGGTCTTGGCTGTTATTGTTGAGGTGTTGTCGCCTCCACCACCATTGTCATCCTCGTCATCAACGTACTGGTCTACAGATATACACCATAGACTGTAAGCTCCTGGAGGGCAGGGACTTGATCTAGCTCATCTCTGTGCCTGGTCTCTAGTAAGGGCTTAATAAATGGAGGAAGAAGTGAATTGTTGAAGCAGCTGTTCAAGTTGCAATTTATTATTTTGGCTCCAGTGAAAAATCGTTTTGAAATCATTTGCCTAGGTGTTCCTCACCCAATTTTGTTTTGAACTTTGTAGAGTTTGGTGTTTCTCCCTGGCAGAACATACATTCAATAATTGTTGTCCTTAAAAGTCCTTAAAGAATACTTAAATCAGGCGCCCCTCGAAGTTCACAGGATGCTCCTGATGTGCATTCACATAATTTTTTTTAAAAAAGGTCAAGTTTACAAAGGAAAGAAAGTAACATTTATCAAACATTTAAGAATAGCTAACATATACTGAGCACTTAGTTCTTGCGAGAACTCTTGCTAAATGCTACATGTGTTTGTGTTCTTAATCCTCACAACCAATCTGAGGTAGGTGCCCCTTCTTCCCACACCACAGTTAAGGAAGCTGAAGCTTAAAGAGGTTAGTTAACTTGCCTAGGATTACAGCTGCTGTGCAGGGAGCCTAGGCTTCCAGCCCGGGAAGTCTGAGGGCACAGCCCACGCACTCACCCACTGTACTCTTCTGACTACCATAGAAAGTGTCCGGCTAGGGGTAAGCAGTTCAGACACTTTGAACATTTGCTACTCCAGGTGACACTGAGTATTGTTTACTATCATCCCCAGCCCCATTTTACAGATGGGGAAACCCATTTTCCTATACCACAAAGCTGAGCAATGCTAGAGTTGGGTTTTGAAAGTAGGGCTGTCTGACCCCACCAAAAGCCCCATCCTGTTTTCTATGATCTGCAGAGCCGGGAACTATAAGCCAGGCATTTCCTGATGCTCAGTCCGGCTCTCTTTCCTGTCTTCACATACAGCCTCTAAGCCATCCCTCCAGCAGCCGTCACCTGCAAAATATCTGGCAGGTGCCCCGCCCACGGCACAGTTAAGAGAGATGGAATCATTCCTGATAGACACATCTCCACACGATGAAAACCAGGCCCAGAAAAGAAATGCCATCAGGAAGATGTATCAGTAGTCACTACCCTGTGCCTGGTGCAGCCTTGAATTATCACTGAAGGATGAGCTCCGAGACTTGTCATTATGAACAGATTTTGTGAGCTGGGAATAGACTGGGGGGGAGGGGGAGAGTACATGGCAGCAAATAGCAGCGTCTTGGGGGCTGGAAGGGAGAGAGAGAAGGTGGGTCTAAGGGGTCCTGGGGACTGACCTGTTCACAGGCCTCAGAAGACAGTAAAAGGGGAGAGGGCACAGAGCATTAAGGAAAGCAGAAGGCCCTGATGTGGGAAGTGCCGCCAGCCTCAGCAAAGCTTGGGAAATCAGTCTGCAAAATGAAAGCAGCAGAGAAGAGCACCAAAAAATAACCTTGAAGGTAATAGATGAGGCAGGGGAGAAAAATCAATTCAAGGAAAACATATTAAGTGCAGAAAAACTCAATGAGAGCTGGGGGTTAAGGGCAGGGATGGTTGGGATGGAGAGAGCAGCAGCCTGGGAGCCTGCAGGGCTGGCTCCAGGTCAGGTGAGCCACGAAGGGCTCTGTGACTCTGGGCGGGGCACCTCACCTGTCTAAGCTGCTCCTCCTACAAGCGACAGTCAGACAGCACGACCTGTAATGCCTCCTCCGATTCTGACAGTCTGTGATAAAGGATTGTACAAAAGCTTAGCTTCATGTAGACGGTCCTAACCAACTGGTTGAAAGCAGGTACATTTAGTAAGTCCTTCAGATATTTCCAGATATCTCGGTGTTTGTGAAATATAAATGAAACCCCATCTGCTTGAGTTCCACTGCTTTTCAGTGTTTTGAAGGGCTCTGAAATTGATGAGCAAAACTCATAGGCATTATTTAAATGACGAGACTATTTAAAAGGCGTTCAGATAGCACACATTTGAACATGGTCATGTTACGTGTCCAGTAGCACACACTAGAGTATCTGTGTGCAACAAATGCCTCCTCCTCGAGGAGGGCTAATGAGTTAGAAGGATATGCTGGTACCTCTTGCACACAAGACCTGTGAATATTGCAGCTTTAATGTGTGGCCTAAGGTTTTTTAAAAGAGGACAGAGTACTGCTTCCATTTCCCAAAGGTTATTTATCTACAGACCTTAGTTATCAAGAACACAACCTAGAGCTAGCAAACAGAGCACTAGAGAAAGCAAACATGGCAGGAGGGAATTTAGATGTGTTGGGTGCCCACGGAGGGTCTGGCATCTTTCGCACGCATCTCAAGGCGGGCCTGCCCGCACCAACGCGTCTGTCTGGGGTAAACGAGCCTGGCTTCACAGCTGTTCCCGAGCTGAGCCCTTGGTGTGGCCTCTTCTCAGCCTGCTCTCAGCTCTGCTGCCGGTCGCCACATGGAACCAGCCCTGAGCCTTGTCCCTCTCACGAGCCGCTGCCATCCCTGCACAGTCGCAGTCGGCAGTGAATTTGGGGCCGGCCACACTGCCTTTCCTGTCCCTTTAGTCCCCACAACACCAGCATGTAAGACCGGAGAGCTGTATCGGGCCCTACAAAGGTTGGCGGCAGCTCAGAGAACTTTTACCGTGAGAGAGGGGAGATGTTTGAAACCGTATCTCAGCATATGGTCACACTAAGACTCATACTTGTTCATAGCAGATTTATGTGTGTCAGCCAGCAACCGGAAATAGCACAAACGTCCACCGACAGGCATGTGGATGAACAAACTGTGGTACATCCATACAGAATAAAAGAATGAACTATTGATACACACAGCATGGATGGACCTCGAAATAATTATGCGTTGGGGGTGCTGTAAATAAAAATTATTATACCAAGTGGAAGAAGTCATGCCAAAAGAAATATGTGCTGTTGGATTCCACTTCCATAAGATTCTAGAAAATGCAAACTAATCTATAGTGACAGAAAGCAGATCAGTGATTGGCTGGGGGTGGTATGGGGTGGGGGAGGAGAGGGACGGAGTACAAAGGAGAGGACGGAAACTTTCGGGAATGATGGATGCTACCTTGATTGTGCTGTTGGCTTCACAGGTGTATACGTGTGTGAAAACACATCAAATTGCACACTTTAAATATGTGCTGTTTGGTATAAGTCAATTATAACTCAAAACCGTTTTTTTAAAAACTGCACATATCCTGTGATTGTTCTCATAGACCAAGGGGAAAAATACAAAAATTAAACACCTTCATTGGGAGTTGGAGGTGCCCTTGTGGGTGCACACCAAGACCTCGTTTTCCCTGAGAGCATCTCCTGCCTCCCATCCTCACGGGGGTCTCCCCATCCCTTTTTCACAAATTCATCTCCCACCCATAAGGAATTCCCAGCCCTCGAAGCCATCTCTGGAATGTTTCCCAAAGTAAGAGATACGTTATAAAATTAAGACCATAGACTCAGAGTATGAAATAAGCCTTTTTATTTACTGAAAACCACTTAGCAAGAAGGAAGAAGGGGAGCATTCCCCATCCACAGGCTGGGCTGGGAAACCTCCATTCCCCAGTTCCCCACGACGTCCAAATCTACAGGCTTTCTTTTATATATGAGAATAATCTAAGATAGCCCAACCAATACACGCACATGGACTCTGAGAAGTGGAGAGGAGGAAGAGAAGACCTCGTGATACTCAGGAGGGCAAGGGCAGGCAAAGCTCATAGTCATACTTCCACAGCCTTCAGAGAGGCCGCTTGAAAGGGGTGCTGGGAATGTTCATTTGAAAGGAGCCATGATGCTTGTGCAGGAAGACACGAAGGCTCTGTCTGTTCATGAGACTTTCTTTGCCTTTCTTGCACTAAACACTGTCATGCATTGCTGTCTTCCTTGGAAGAGCTTCATTAATAAAGAGCCTGAAATAACACCATGATGGCTTTGGCAGAAAAGTCTGGATTGGGTTCTGACATAGCCAACCCGGGCTTATTCCAGTCTTCCCACTTGTGTTCTCTGCAGATAGGCCTCCTGGTTCTTCCTTGTTGTCTAAAGGCTCACACACATGTGCACATGCACACACACACACACACACACTACCCCCTCCCAAAGAAAACATCAATTTTCAGATGAAGTAGCTTATACATTCTAACTCCATCATCGTTGGCACAGCTGTCCCAGCCAAATTAGGGATCACACATGGCATCGTTATGCAGAGCAATGGAATGTCCTCTTCGTACCCTTTTGTTTTCAGACTATACTTTGGGCCCAGGAAACACAGAGGACCATCTACCCACTAATGATTGTCTCTCAGCTGCTGCTCCCAGGCTGCGACATTCAAGCTTTCTGTTTCCTTGTACTTTGAGCAGACCCACTTCTTGGGGGGAAGGGGCAACATGAGGAGGCATGAAACTCCTGACCAAGCTACCAGACAGAGAGATAATGGGAGGAAGAACGGGGCTATCTTAGTTAGAACTCACAATAGTCCTTTGAGATAGATATTGATGCCTCCATTTTATGGATTAGGAAACTGAGGCTCAGGGAGGCCAAGCAACCTGCCCTAGGTTTATAACCAGAAGCAGAACCAGAGCCGATGTCAAGGTCTGCATGCTATCTAAGTAAGTTCATGGGAAGCGGGTGTGGCTCAATCGATAGAGCCCCCGTTTACCATGTGGGAGGCCCCGGGTTCGCTTCCCGGGGCCTCCTTGTGCGGGCAGGCCAGCCCGCGCGGCGCGGTGGGCTGATGCAGCGGGACCTCGCAGCAGGGGGGAGATAAGCAGACATGGAAAAAACACACAGCGAATGGACACAGCAAACACAAGCAGCAAGGGGGGGATAAATAAATAAAAATAAATAAATCTTAAAAAAAAAAAAAAAAGTAAGTTCAGGTTCTCTCCTTTCATCCCACTCCTTTGAAGCAGGTAGATTGTACAAAACTCTGAACACAAATATGCAGATGCACGCCTCAGGTGTGCTTTCAGAACTTTTGTGCTTTTAGCTTACCTCCAGCTCCCCTTGGTTATCTGGGTTTTCATTCCACAACAGATTAAAATCTTTTCACTGGGAGAAATGCATTCATTTCATTCATCAATTCATTCATCTAACAAAAGTTTATTGAATAAAAGGGTTTTTGAGCACCTGCTATGTAACTGTGACTGACTTGGTTCTGAGGATACAGCAGTGACTGATACTATCAGAGTCCCCACCCCGAGGCTTCTAATCTAGGCACAGGGAGAGTGGTAGTAAGCAAAGGTCACACAAATTACTCTATGAGCATAGCTTTGAAAAATACTGAGACGGACAGTCACAGACTGCTATGGGGTGTGGAACAGAAGGCCTAGCCTGGTCCGAGTGTTATGAGAGAGGCTGAGGACACAAACTAATAAACCATTGAGGATAAGATAGTGATGATTTTAAGCAAGGATGTGATACAATTGAATGTGTTTTAAAGTTATAACTCTGGCTAGCTAAAGAAAAATGAATTAAAGAGGGGGCAGGAGAGGTGTAGTCAGAAAGCTATTGGAATAGTCTGAAAAAGGAATGTTGGTAGCTAATGGCAGCAGAAATGGAGGAACTTTCTTAAAAGGTAGAACTAGCAGGACTTGATAGTTCCTTTAATGGGGGGAGGAAGCAGGGAGGAGGATGGAGGTGTCTGGAACAACTTCCAGGCGGCTGTGCCGAGGCCTGAGATAATATGGAAAAAGAGCAGATTTCAGGAAGGAGGGGTCAGGGAATATCAAGCTTTCATTTTCATATGGCAAGAAGTTAACAACTGTTGAATCTTGGGGAAAGGTGTTTGAGTGTTCACTGTACTATTCCAGCAAATTTTCTGACAGTTTTGCAAAATAGAGAGTTGAAAAACTAATTCAGTTTGGGGCATTTTAACTCTAAGACCCCTATGATGAGACAGCTAAGAGGTGTCAGGATAGCGATTGGATATGTAGATACGGAGCTCCAACAAGAAGTCTCTTTGAAAGTCACTGGCATACAGATACATAAAAACTGTTAAAGCTGATGGGATTGCCCAGGGAGAGAGACTGTGGGGGAAGGTACATTATACTAGGAAGTATTCCTAATTCCATACACAATATGCCCCAGAGAAAGGAAAGTAGTGAAGGCAGTCTCTTTCCGGACATCTCTTTTTAGAAGCTGAGAAAACTCTCCCAGAGTTCCTGAGATTCCCCTCGTATGTCCATTGGCCACAACTGGGTCACATGACCACCCTGAAACAAACCAGTAGTAAACAGTAGCGGAATAGCCACGACTGGTTTAGACAAGTCAAGATTTACTTCGAGGATACGGTCACCACCCATGAGAGCTGTTATAATTGAATTAACTCAGAGTTCATTAGCAAGAAAGGAAAAAAAATGTATTTTGGAAAAGAAATCAGCAACGTCTGTATATTATCATTTTTAAAAATGTTCTTTCCTCACTTAATGTCATAAACATTTTCTGCATATCTATATAGTGTGCCCAAATTTAATTTCTAGGACCTTCAAAATGGTTATTTAGTTGTTCACCACAATTTATTAAACTAGCCCCCGATTTTTGATATTTCAGCTGTTTTTAAGTTTGTGTTTGTTAAGACAATGCTGTAATAAAAGTTATTTTGTGACTTCTTTCATACAGCTTTGGAACTCAGGTGTGAAATTTCTGTTCAAAGGACAAGAAGGTCTGTCCTATGTTCTATCTAATAGAAAGCTTTTCATTAGAATGAGCAACGATGATTTAAAAGTATGGCTTTCAGGTGTCCAGCACACTAATTCATATGGAGCACTATATTCCCCTGCGAATTTGATGGGGGCAGTTTCTTTGAAAACACGGTTGTGTCCAGGGAACTGTAAAAGGGGTGCTAAACAAGAATTAAGTTCCTTGAGATACCTTGTCTAGGAATGTGCTGCCTAGAAGTCAAGGAGCATACAGGTGAATAAGATAGCTCAATCAAGGAGCTGCCTAGAAGGAGAATGGAGAGACACAGGAAGGATAGCATTCTTGTAGTCCATGAGGCTGCAGATCATGACCACCTGTGATAGTTTGAAGCTGGGTGGACCCCAGAAGATCATGTCCTTAGAGCAAATCCATTCCTGGGCATGTAAACCTATTGTAGGTGGGACCTTTTAATTAAATTACTTCAGTTAAGGGCCTTTGATTAGATTGTGGATCCAGGGTGGGTCTTAATCCAGTAAGATTGGAGTCCTTTATAAATGGAGGAATAAAAAGCTGCAGAGACAGAGAAGCATCCAGAAGTTGAAATCATCAAACCTGGGAGAGAGAAAAGCCACAAATGGTGCAGCTGGAAGCAGAAAGCAATGAGGCCTGGAGGAGGAGAGACAAGCAGGCCCTGCTATGCCCTGACCACCCACAGCTGCAGCTTGGTGAGAAAGCTCCTCTGATGATGCCTTGATTTGGACACTTTTATAGCCTCAGAACTTCAAGCTTTTAACCTAATAAATTCCCATTGTAAAAGCCAACCCATTTCTGGGACACTGCTCCCAGCAGCTTTTAGCAAACTAAAACACTGCCGTAGAGTAGGCCTTTGTCCCCGGCTAGCAAGAATTTCTAAGGATAGAGGAGAGGAGGAAGGGCAGATGGTTCTAGTGACATCATGATGAGTAGAGTCAATTATAGTCATGAAGCCATCAAGCTCTTCCTCATCTGGATACATAGTGATTTGGCACAGATGTTCTCCAACACAGTGATAAATTGGTTGTATTATCCTCAGCCTTAATGGGCCTAGGCAGGAAGGTTGCCAGACAAGAGGCAAGGGAAGTACAGGAAAGAAATAGTGATAGTTTGTTCATAAAATACGTTCCTACCCATCATCTCACTTAATCCACCAGATCATACTATTAGATAGATGTAATTGCTTCATTTTACAGGTATGAAAACTGAAGTCCTGAGAGGTGATATGACTTGCTCATGACCATGCCGTGACTGAGAGGCAGAGCCAAGAATCGACCCAGGTCTCCTCACATGTGCTGTCTGGACTATGTTCACTGGTTGCTCTCCAGAGGATTCATTCATTCAACAATGATTTATTGCAATCCAGTCCATTCTGGGATGCAAAATATGGTCCTTGCCTGAAGTAGTTGTCCATGGCTGCTGTAACAAATTATCACAAACTTGGTGGCTTCAAATAACAGAAATTTATTCTCTCATAGTTCTGGAGTCCAGAAATTTGAAGTCAGTTTCACTGACACAAAATCAAGGTGTGGATAGGGCCCCACCCCTTCCTAGGCTCTTCTTGCCCCTCCCAGCTTCTGGTGGCTGCTGGCACTCCTTGGCTTGTGGCTGCATCATTCCAATCTGTGCCTCCATTTTCACATCAGCTTCTCCTCTGGGTTTCTCATCTCCCTCTGTCTCTATCATGTCATGGCATAATATCACTTCTGATGGCATTAGGGCCAACATGGATAATCCAAGGTAATCTCATCACAAGGTCTTTAATTTAATCATATCTGCAAAAGCTTTACAATATAAAGTAATATTCACAGGTTTAGAGGTTTAGGACCTGACATCCTTGAGGCCACCATTCAGCCCTCAAGTATTCACAGTCTAATGGAAGAAACAGCAGCACAAACAATTACAATGTAATGGATTACCTGCTATAATGCAGGTGCATTTTAGGAGGATGTGTGCTTCACAAGGGCCTCCCAGAGAAAGTGGCATTTGAGCTGAGACACAAAAGATGAGTAGAAATGTGCCAGGAAGACCAGTGAGGTGGGGCAGGTGAGTCAAATCAGACCTTTTCAGGTGTGAAGGGCATGTATGGAGTTTTATTTACATGAAGAGTTCTTCTGATGTGACCATTTACATGTGTGATTACATTCAAATTATGAAAGAGCCAGGGGAAAAGAGCACTTCAAAACAAAATTATAATGGCTTCCCATCTCCTGAGAGTCAAGGAAAAAAGGGGATGGTCAGAGGAGAGAAAGTGGAATTCAATACCCATGCTTGCTTTTAACAAGGCAACTTCTGTTGCAAGAGATGTCCTTCTCCATGTGCTTCAAATAGGGTCTCCATTGTTCCTAATTTGCTACTGATGGGCAACTTGCCCAGGCATCAGGCAGCTCACTGGTGTATATCAGCAAAGGTGATGGGAAGTTGAGGAATCCTCTCCTGACAGGACAACAGAGGAGACATTTAGGTCTAATATAGACTCTTCATTTCTTACCAGGTTCCACCCACATTTCTGGCCCTAATACTGGTCTATTTCCTCCCATGCTGAGGTAGGCTGCACAAGGGAGCAGGGGCCACAGCTCATTTGATAGGTAATTCAACTGCAGACAGTGAGGGGTAGAAGATGTGGCCTTTGTTCCCTGAACCAGAAGAGGACAACCTTCCATACTGAGAAGATTGGCCAGGAGATTACAGGTGACTTTAGCACTGCAGTCTAGAATCTGTGGAGATGGTGCCCTTCCACAGGGAGATTTCTGACTTCAGCTGGCCAGAGACCCTCTCCTCAAGTTTGGTCAACTGCCTGAGGATACACACTTTCTTGTTATGGAATTTAGCCACAGTGGCTGGAAATTCCAGGCTCTGAATTATTTAAAACTCAAAGTGTTACAATTATTAATAAATTCTCACCCAAATTTGTTTCATGTCGCCCACTGAATCATTCCTGCTATTTTAATAGAGTTTACCATGTTCAGACTCTTGAAGGGAAAAAATATATAATTCAATAATTCAAAAGATCAAGCCTCAAGGTGATCGTCCTCTCCACCAGGGATGTCCTTGGGAAGAAAAGTGGCCCTCAAACTATTCATTTGCCATTGGCCAGCAGGCCTACATATACAGAGAGTTTCCCTTTCTTATAGTTCCCTCATCTCATCTTTCTCAGCAACCCCATTGAGTCAAGGAAAAGCACTTAAGAAAATGCGATGTCACAGATTTGGACCCATGAAAGGCATAAGGTGGCATTCAGCTCACATGAAGAGCAGATCCAAACAAGGGGTTCAGTAGGTCAAACTGGGTGTTCTGCAAACATCAAAGTGAACAGCATTTGTATGGTACTACATGGTTTGCAACATGCATTCACATACAGTAATTTTGTTTGAACAACAACCCCAAATGATAGGGTAGGCCACCTGACTGCCATTTTATGGTGAACCTGTGACCAGAGAGGGCAAATAGTTTGCCCTGGGTACCCCAGCTGGTATGCAGCAGAGCCCAGCTGGAACCCATAAACTTCTGATTATAAATATGATGCTTTATACACATTAGCGTGCCTCAAAGGGTTTGGCTACTGCAGTTTTAATTCAGAACAAGGGTTGGCAAACTTCTTCTGTAAAGGGCCAGATAGCAAATATTTTAGGCCTTGTGGGCCATATGGTCTCTGTCATAATTACTCAATGCTGTCCTTACAAAGAGAAAGCAGCCACAGACAATATTTAAACAAATGTGTGTGGCTGAGTCTCAATAAAAATGTATTTACAAAAGCAGGTGGTGAGCCAGATTTGGGTTATGGGCTGTAATTTGTCAACTCCCAATTTAAAATATTAGAACCGAATTTTTATGTGAAAGTCAGATGTGGGCTAGAGGCCAGCAACTTTGACCCCTAGATGATGCTGAGATGATGGTCATTTCCATGTCCCAGGGACGTATGATCCCTCCCTGTGGTGTGGGCAGTGCATTCTGATCCCTACCTGCCCACTCCTCAGAAGACTGGAGATCCAAATCAGCAGGGAGGCCGAGTGGAAATACTCATGGAAACAGTGGCTGTTAGGTTGTCGGCCTTAAGGTGGTAGCAAGATAGGTTTTTTAAGACTTTCTTAATTCTTTGTTTTCCAATAGACTGCATTCTGCTCTTGCCCCCACCTCTGTGACCCACTTCCACTCCTCACTGTCTTCACCACTCTTGATCTCCCACCACCTTTCAGTCCCTCTTGTGTCCCAACTCACACCTTCCTTAGCATCATTTCTAACCCTTATTCTTTCAAAAGAAGTTATACTCCTTGGCTTCCAGATGCCCAATGGCACCTTTAAAGCAAGGAGAAGCCTAGCTGACAGGCCACACGCCCGGCATCTTAGAAACACTAAAGGGGACTTCCACCTGTAGAGGAGTGAAGAAATTGGCAGATCTTCTCTACAAAAAAAACCAGCTATAAAACTAGACAAAATTATAAAATGAAAAACAAAACAACAACAACAACAAAAAAAACACACCACCATTTCAGGGCTCTGGAAATTGACTAAAGGCAAATGACAAATTGAGTATAGTGTATTTTTTCAGGTGAGAACTTCAGATAAGAACAATGGGAGTCTGGAGCATTCTCGCTGGCCTTGAAAACCAGCAGCTTCACTGCCAGAGGGGGTTCAAGTGATTTGTAGTGGAAGGCAAAAGCACATGCCCAGCAGTGAAAGGGGAAGCCTGCCGTTCTCCTAGCCTCAGGTTGCAATCCCAGGTGAGGAGAGAAGCAGACCAGAGATGTAGCCAACAATTTATTGGCGAGATCCTGGAAATGAGAGCCATAGAGAGGCTTGATAGGCTCTCCACACATCTCTGCCAAACTGGAAGGTTGTTCAAACATGTAAGGAAGACCCGAGAGGGCCTGGAAGAAAGTGAAAACCAGGAAGACTTGAAAACTGCCTAAACTCTGAATGCACTCGCCAACTCACACGCAGATCTACCAGCAGAAGGTGGAGGTCTTATTGTTTGAGTTGTCTGAGCAAAAGCTAAACACTAAACTACCACTTAACTAGGTAGACCTGGGGGCAGACTCTAGGAAGCTAGGCAAAATATTAAAAATGAGAAATTTTAAAAAGCTGAGCAGAGACAATAAGCAGCTGCACAGACAGATCCTGCAGACCAAGTCTAGGCAAATGGACACAAATTATCAAAACTGACTCAAAAAGGAATGAAAGTTAACGGCAATGTTGTAATGTCCTTGTATCAATGTCAAAAAAAAAGTTACTGTTTTAATAATAGGGGTTATGGAAAAAAGATACTGATAGTTAGTGGTAATAGTCTGATGATATTCTCTCAATCTGTAACAAATGTTCCACAACAATGTAATGTGTTAGAGAAGGGGTGTTATATGGGAATTCTGCACATTGTGTGTGATTGTTTTCTAAGTTCACAACTTCTCTAATAGTAATTACAGATATGTATTTACACCGGGAAAAAAAAAGGGACAAACAAGCAGGAGGAAAGGTTGACAATAGTTGAAACTGGGTGGATGCCCATACTGCTTCATATTCTCTTGACTTTTGAGTCTATTAGGAAACTTTCTTAATAAAAATTCTCAAATGTTTTTTAAAAAGGAATGAAAAATCTGAATAGGCCTCTAGCAAGTAAAGAAATTAAATTAATAATGAAAAATATTCACACACACAAACAAAGCTCAGGCACAAATGGCTTCATTGATGAATTCTATCATATTTTTAAGAAGAAATAATACCAATCCTTTATAAACTCTTTCAGGAAATAGAGGAATATCAGAAGAAAGAAAAGCCAAGATGTCCACTATCATTACTCCTATTCAACATTGTTCTAGAAGTTCTAGCCAGGACAATAATGCAAGAAAAAGAAATTAAGGACATATAAATTGGAAAGGAAGATGACATGATCTTCTATGTAGAAAATCCCATGGGATGCATTTACAAAAAATCTACCAGAACTAATAAGCATTTTATGAGGATACAAGATCAATATTTTTAAAAGTCTATATTATGTCTGTATGTTACTACTGAATGATCCAAAAAAGTTAAGAAAATAATTTTTAAAATACTAGAGAATAAATTTAACAAAGTAAATGCAAAGCTTGTTCACTGAAACTATAAAATATTACTTAGAGAAATTAAAGACCTAATTAAAAGGAAATAGTCCACATTCATGGACTGGAAGACTCGATATCCTCAATATTCTCTTCAATATGATATATAGAATCAACTCAATACTAATGAAAATCTCATCAAGTTTTTTCAAGGAAATCAACAATTTGATTCTAAAATTTATATGGAAATTTAAAGAATATAGAATAGCCAAAACAATTTTGAATAAAAAGAATGAAGTTTGGAGACTTAAACTACCACATTTCAAAATATATTATAAAGCTACAGAAATCAAGAAAGTGTTGTATTAGCATAAGAATAGACATATAGATCAAAGAACAGAATTAAGAGTCCAGAAATGATTCATTAGTTGTCAATTGATTTTTGACAACGGTAACAAGACAATTCATTGGGGAAAGGATGGCTATCAATATACAAAACAACAAACTTAGATCCAAATTGACTCAAAATGGACCATAAATATAAATGCAAGAACTAAAATTATAAAACTCCTAGATGAAAATATGGGAGAAATTATTTGTGACCTTGTACAAAGATTTCTTAGATATGCCACCAAAAGAATGATCCATAAAAGAAAAAAAAGGATAAATTTTTAAAACTTGCTCTTCAAAAGATATCATTAAGAAAAGGAAAAGATAAGCCAAAGACTAGGAGAAAATATTGGAAAGTGTATATATATATATATATATATATATATATATATATGATAAAAGGACTTGTATCCAGAATGTGGAAAGAAGTTGTACAACTCAATAAGAAGACAAACAACCAGTATTTTAAAATGGGCACAACATTTGAATAGACATCTCACCAAAGAAAATACATGAATGACTAATGAGCACATGAAAAGATGTTTAACATTATTAGTCATTAGGGAAATGCAAATTGAAGCCACAATGAGATCCCACTTCATATTCACTAGGATGGCTACAGTCAAAAATGTGAACAGTTTAAAAGGTTGACAAAAATGTGGAGAAACTGGAATCCTCATACACTGCTAGTAGGAATGTAAAATGATGCAGTCTCTTTAGAAAACAGTCTGGCAATTTCTCAAAGAGTTACCATATGACTTGGCAATTTTACCCTGAGTTACATACCCAAGAAAAATGAAAACATATGTCCACACAAAGACTTGTACATGAATGTTCATAGAAGCATTGTACTTAATAACCAAAATGTAAAAATCATCCGCAGGTCCACTACCTGTTGAATGGAAAAATAAAATGTGGTATAACCATGCAATGGAATACTATTTGGAAATAAAAAGGGCCAAGCTACTCATGTATGCTACATCATGGGTGAACCTCAAAAACATTATGCTAATTGAAGGAAACCAGATCCAAGAGACTACATATGGTATGATTCCATTTCCAGAAAAGGCAAATCTATAGAAACAGAAAGCAGATCAGTGGTTGCCTGGAGCTGGGAGGGTGGATTGACTGTAAATAGGCACAGGGGAACTTTTAATGGAAATGTTCTAACCTGGATTGTGATGATAGTTGCACAAGTCTGTGGATTTACCAAAAATCATTGAATTGTACATTTCAAGGAGTGAGTTTTATGGTATGTAAATTATACCTCAAAAAAATCTGTTAAAAATTAAAAAGACTAAAGCCTTCCAAAATTCTGTTATACTGCCATGCTTCAAGTTGTGTTCTGCCTCAATTGTCTTTACCAGCTTTTACCTTTGACTCTCATCTATGCTCCCATCTCTGGAATTCAGTGCCCTCTGCCTTGTCTTTGCCTCCCACACTGCTCCAGCCAAGGGTAGCCTCTTGAATCTCCTTTCATGTGTCTATAGAATCTTCTCCCGAATATGTTCACCAATGTGCAGAGGACTTCAGTTCTGTGCTCCTCAGTTCTGGGCTCCTGATTTTTCTCACATCTCCTCTGATTTCACGTAACTCATTGTGAAACTCAGCCTCTCCTTGATTTTAATATGCCAAAAACCCTATTCACATAAAACACTGATGACTATGGAGTATACTTTAAGTACCATGAGTAGCAGAGGAAGCAAGGAATAGAAGGGAGAATTTACACAGCAGCATGTAAACAGTTTTATATAGAATACTAGATATCCCTATTCTTAATAGGCCCTTAAGCCACTCTCAGGGAATTTTCACAGATCCTTGGCCTCATGGTTTCAATTTCATACCCACTCTTCTCTCTTCTTCCAGCCTTCTCTCCACTTCTCCCCAGGTCCAAAGTATATTCCTCTGCTTCCCTTGTAAAGCTCAGTTTAGCTGTCTTCTCTGAGACATAGTTCCATGCCTCAGAATCTCTCCTTTCACTCCCGGTTATTTATCATGACATTGTCTCTGACCATGGTATCAGCCAAGCTTCTAAATTGAAAGTTACAAAAACAACTCCAAATGATTTAAGCAGAGAAGACATTTGCTGAAAAGATATTGGGTAGCTCAAAGAATTGCCAAGAAGGCAATAGAACCACTCTCGGAAAAGAACCAGGAACCCAGGTAGCTGTGCAGTGCAGCCCAAATCATAGAACAAAACCAGTGGTCTTCTGCCACCCCTGAACACAAGACATGGACGCTCACTCTGTCTTTCCTACCACTATTGACCCTAGAAACAGGACGTCTCTATCCCCTGCCACTACTGCTGTGAGCATTTGCCACCATTGGCCTAGGTCATGTGCCTGCTTCCTTGCCAAAAGGAGCCTGGGAAAATAAGTAACTGACCTTTTCAGCTTTTATGGTGAAACATAGTCTCTTCTTCTCACCAAAATTCATACCACAGAGAAGTGTCCAAACTTAGAAAGGGGATTCAGATGCTGAGCAGCCCCAAAATAGCAAACACTGCTTTTATGACTAATTTGAAGAATTACTTAGATAAATGGATAGTCCAATGTGCTCAAAAGAATGATTCAGAAATACTGAACTGATTTTCTGTGCACAGGCTCTGTCTTATTATGTGAAGATCCAAGCTTATGAAGAACAGTTGGGAGCTGGGGCTGCAGAGTAGGAAACGATGGACATTCTCCAACTCCTCTTTGCTTTATTTTTCATATCATGGCCCTCCCAACCGTAGATCCCCTTTGTGTAACTATGTCCTGTTTGCCCATGGGCTGGTACAAACCTTTCACAGCCCACATTTCCTTCCCTCTTGTGAAGCAATTACAGTTCTGTAAACAATTGCTTCCCTTAGCCTGCAAGCTGCCTTTTTAAGGAAACTTGGGGCTGAACCCTTCTTTAAAGGAAAAAATCTTTTTTGTGTGTGATGGAAATAGCATAATAACCCTGAAACTTTGCATATTGGATGTTCTTAAAGTGGAATTCACCTAACAATATTTAGCCAGTAATATAAATATACAACTATCAGTGATATTTTCTGGGGCTCTGTTTGACCCCAGAGGGCTTCTGGTTAGAACAAAGCAAAAATGTTAAGTACAAGGAGCCCTCTACTCTGGGCCAAGTTCTATTTTTTACTCAGCTCAGTCTTGGCTGTCTAAGAAAAGCGTGTAGGTTACTCTCATGGCCTCTACCTTTTCATTGAATAATTTCTTCCAGTGACTAAAGGCCAGGGGGAACCTGCAGTTGGGAGCCCATATTATGTCCAACATCCAATTCTCCAAGGCAGAATTTGAGCCTGGAGGGCTTAATGCTCATTGTGGCCTGGCAGATGTTTGGTTGTTTGGTTGGTTTTTGGCATTCATATATGGTAGAGTTTTTAAAACCTTTTACTTTAAAATAAAGCAGATATGGAAGAACTATACAAAGTAAATGCAATGTTTGAAGAAATTATTTTAAGTCAAATACCCCTATAACTACCACCCAGATCAAGAAATAGAACTTTGCCAACAACCCCAAAAGCCCCTTCCATGTGGCCCTTTCTAACCACAACCTCCTCCATCCAGGCAAATTCTGTCCTGACTCTTACAGTGAACAACTTTTGTGCATCTATAGATATTATACTTTAGCCTTGCACATTTAAAAACATTGTGTGTATTTTAAGAGAAAGTAAATTCTATCCTGGTTCAGGAGATGGGGCTGGAGCAAATATTAAGCTGAGACAATGAAGGGGAGGGTTATCTATGGGCTGTGAAAAGAAAGAGTAGGATCTGGATATGGAATAGGGTTGGGTCAGAGATATATGTTGCAAATGGTGCATTCTGCCCAATGCATCCCTTTTGTATACAGCCTGTGAGCAACTACTTAAAGAGGTCACTACTCACCAGGTGTCTTTGGCCCACCCCCTTAAGCCATAGTCTCCAGGAAAATATTTAGACCCATGGGAGTGGCTGCAATTCCCTGACAAGCTTCTTGTTCTTATATGCATACATTGTACCTGCTGTTCTCTTACACTGACTGCCCCCCCTCTTTGCCTAAGCAACAGAACAGCTCAGATGTCACCTCCTCCAAAGCCTTCCTGTGCTGAGTGAGGTGCCTCCTCTGTGCCCCTGAGTGAAGCACTCACCCACTGTATTATGTTTCTTTGTCTCTGTTTTAGCTAAAAGCTCCTTGAGAACAGGAAGAGAGTTTTTATTGAATTCTATATCTCCAATACCTAGCATGTAGCACACGCTCCAAAAAATGTCTGTAAATGCTTCTGGAATCATAGATACACAGATCCAACTTGGTATTAGTGCCCATTCATAGGAAGTTCACAAAGATCAGCCAACCCATCCCTGACATGCAATGCTGAGAGAGGCTGGGCCAACTCACATCTGACTATCTCATCAACCTCTTTCATCTGCTAGGAATTTCTTTATGATCATTTTAATTACTTTATTGTAGGTTTCATCAGGGAGATAACATTAGGGAGAGCAAAGAGACACTTGGGATTCCAGAGTTATTGTTCAGAGATGAGAACAATAACCCATTAGTCATGGAAATCTGAGGACAGACAAAGGTGCTCAGAATCAGCTGTCATTATTGCTTATAGGCTTCAAAGAGAACATTCGGGCAGGAACGTGTTCTGAACAGAAAACGTAATGGTGGGTGTGGGGGGAGCTGGAAGGCTATCCACCAGTGAAGAGCTCGGTGTCCTGGTCACTTTCATTCCGAAGGTGTAGGGCTGCAGCGAGTGTTCATGGGTAAAAGATTCTGAGTGTAGAAAGTAGATTTACTTGCCTGGCTCTGGGCCCCTCTTCTCCCCTCAGCTAAGGCCACTTGATTCTCTTCTGTAGGCCTGTTTCCTTATGGAAATGTAAGGATCCCATAGTCGGAAGCCCATGTGTCTCAGTGGACACTGACACACCTGGCTCTCAGCTCACTTGGACACTTGGCTCTGACCTGCAAACAGGGATTTAGCCTTCTCTCATGATAGAACTCTCAGCTTAAATCAAGTTCTAGCTCTGGAAATTGAAGGCAAAGCAGTATTTAATGCCTGCTTTGTTGACCTACCTTGTATCTACAGTGGTTCTCAATCCAACTGCACAATAGAGCCATCTGGGGGCTTTTCAACATACCAATGCCTGGACTTTATTCCAGACCAAATAAATCAGAATCTCTGGGAATGGGACTTGAGCATCAATATTTTTCAAAGCTCCCCAGACATATTAGTTTTCTATTGCTGCCTAACAAATTACTGCAGAACTTCATGTCTTCAAAGAACAAACGTGTTGTTTCACAGTTTCTGTGGGTCAGGAATCTAGGTGCGGCTTGGCTGGGGGGTTCTGGCTCAGGATCATCTCAAGATGTCAGCTGGGGCTGGAAGGTTCTTTCACAGGGCTCAGGTACTTTCCACACAGCCCTCTCATAGGTCTGCTTGAGCACCCTCACAACATGGCCATTCAGGATGAGTAAAACCAGAGAGAGAGAGAACGCGCGAGGCAGAAGCCACAATGTCTTTTATAACCTAGCCTTGGAAGGCTCATTCCACTATTTCCACAATATCCTGTTGGTTACACTGAACAGTCCTATTCAGTGTGGGAGGGCCTACACAGGAGCTTGTGTACCAGGAGGTAAAGATCTTTGGGAGCCATTTTGGACACTGGCTACAATACCAGGTGTCTCTAAAGTGAAGCCAAGGTTGAGAATCACTGCTTCTAGTCCTTTGGCCACTGAGGCTCTGTCTTTGTCTTGCTTAGCTCAAAGGATACCTCTCTGGGACATTTTCCTTTTAATAGACTCAAAGTTTTATCTCCTGGGATAATCAGCATTTTATGTACTGTTGGGGAGTAGGGAGATGGGGAAGTTTCCAGACCCTTTCAAATACAATACTGCTTACAATGTCCTTTCACACCCTTTTCTCATTTGATTCTGAAGCAGGCAAGACTTACTACTGTTTATTCTCTTCACACAACAGTCAGTGTGGTTTCAATCCTTTTAATTATAGTGAATACTTTTGTGCATTGTTCTTCTAGTGGATTTGTATTTTGTTCTTCTCATGAATTATTCCCTTAGGGTAGATTCTGTAACATGAAAATACTTCAAATCTTTTCTTCCCCTGCACAGAGGTCCAAGTATTTTTGTGGTGGTTGTTGCTCCTCTCTTGTTGGTTACTTTATTTTTAGCATGTGACTCCAACCATCCCGCTGCTGCTCAAAATAGAGCAGTGGCCTCCCAACAACCGGGGGGTTAAAGTCCCTAACCTTCTCACGGATGATGGGTCCTGCATGGTTGGCCCATCTCCCTCACCCCCAGCAGGATGTCACTCCACTTTGTCCCTTGCTCACACATTCTGGCCACACGGCCCTACTTTCAGGCTACGTACACAGAAGTCTAGTTTTCTTCACAGGGCCTCCACTCTAACTCTTCCTCCAGGCCTGACTCAGATAGCTTGTACTTACCTTTCAGGTAGCCACTAAAAGTCCCTTCCTTAAAGAGGTCTTCCCTGATGCCCCAGCCAAAGTGATCTCCAATAGCACCCTCTTATTTTCCTCCACAGCATTTCATTGCCATGTGCAGTAGTGTACTTATTTGTGTGATGATATGTTTACTTCCACTCGATGGGAAGCTCCATGAGAGCAAAAATCATATATTTTCTCTGCTACCCTCCTGCAACCCGCCCCCCCACACAGACCTAACACAGCACCTGGCACAGAATAGGGGCTCACTGTGTGCCTGTTGAATGAATGCTTGTGAATAGAAAGCTGAGGCCCAGAGACATTTAAAGACGTACCCAAGGCCACACAAGCAAGTTAGCAAGATGCCTGCTTGGGCCCTGATGGCAGATGTGCCAGATTCAAAATCCCCACTCATACCTAGCATCCATCTGTTTCTGGAATCCCATAATGTAGAGAATGGTCCACAACATCCATGCTAAAGCTGGCTCTGAGGTTGTAGGAGGCTGGGGACACATGAACAATGGCAGTGAAGTCAGAGTTCTTGTCCTTGACTAGCTCCCACCATCTCCCAAGTCCCTGGGGTGTACTTTCCATCCCCCAAACCACCTTTGTTGGTGCCACACCTGACCCTTTCTCCTAAGGACAAGCCAGGCTCTAAGTCTTCTTCCCACTCAGCAGCTTTCTTGGTGCTGCAGAACCCATCAGCAGATGTCCAGATAGAGTTTAGTTGGACTGCACATGACAGATCCCACCTAGGAGACATAGATATATTTTCACTTGGGACTCATACACCTAAGCTTAGGAAAAAGCACCAACCATCCACTCCAGCATTCACACGTGCCCGCGTGTGTGCACACACACACAGGCTCAGGCTCACTCAGCCTGAATTTCCTTTACCCTGAACACCTCTCACTCACCAGTGTGAGGGAGGACTCCATCACCGGATTAATCCCTGGGAGCCTCACCAGGATACCACACAGGCTGGAGTTGTAATCCAGACAATTCCTAAATACCCTGACCATTGGTTATGAGTACCTTGTAGGTTATTTATGATTCACATCAACCTTCCCTGGCCTCCATCTCTCCATGTCCAAATCTTATCCATCCTTCAAGGTTTGAATTCAACCTTCTCCATGAAACCGTCTCATTTACCCATCACTCCTCTGAACACCCATAGCACTCTCACTTCACTCCTCCATGACACTTGAAACCAATTTTCCGCTTTTTAGTCAAATTATTTTTGCACACATTGTAACAGCCCCTTACCCCCAACTATTCTATATGTTTCACTGATTGATGCCTGCCTGTCTGTAAGCTCCAAAGACAACATATCATGAGAGAAAAATCTGAGAACTGAGCTGGTTTTCCCCTTCCTCCTTTCCCTGCTTCCTTTCTTCTTTCCATAGTATTTCTCAAGGACTCTATGTGTCATGTAGCACCCCAGCAAGACAACACACAGAGCCAATGTGCTGTGACCCTCATGGAGTTTACAGGCGGATGGAGTTCTAATCCCTGCCCTTTAATTACAGGCTTTGTGACTTGGGAAGGTTGTTTAATCTCAAAGAGCCTCAGTTTCCTCATCTGCAATATTGGTTTTTATAATAATTATCACCTACCTGAGTTGTGGGAAGTACATGGAATAATATATATAAACTATCTGGCACTTACTACATGCTCAATAGAAGTCAATTTCCTTTCCCATATTCCTCATTTAAAGAAAGCTCTCATACATAAGAGTCAAGAGTGCTGAAAGAGAGGAAGGAAGGAAGAAAAGAAAGAAAGAAAGAGAGAGAGAGAGAAAGAAAGAAAAAGAAAGAGAAAGAAAACGAAAGTAAAGGAAGGAAGGAAGGAAGGGAAAGAAGAAAGAAAAAAAGAAAGAAAGAAAGAAAGAAAGAAAGAAAGAGAGAGAGAGAGAAAGAAAAGAGAGAGAGAGAGAAAGAAAGAAAAAGAAAGAGAGAAAGAAAACGAAAGTAAAGGAAGGAAGGAAGGAAGGAAGGGAAAGAAAGAAAGAAAGAAAGAAAGAAAGAAAGAAAGAAAGAAAGAAAGAAAGAAAGAAAGAAAGAAAGAAAGAAAGAAAGAGAAAGAAAGAAAGAAAGAAAGAAAGAAAGAAAGAGAAAGGGTGGGAAGGAGGCAGAGAGGGAGGGAGGGAGGCAGGAAGGAAGGAAGAGAAAAAAATAAAAGTTGATCTGAGAACTGTCTTGTTTGCCAGCACTCACCCTCTCCCTTTTACTTTCATGTCTGAGTTTTAAAAGGGGTGCTAATTGCAGCCTGGGAGAATCAGCTTCAGATAAGGACATTAGCTTCCAAAATTCTTTTCAAATTACTGCTCATGTAAATCCAATCACAGAGCCAGAGCTGGGGACCTCCTCCGAGGACTAATTATACATTTTAAAAAAACACACCCTTAAGTGATTTTCACAGTCCCTAAAAACTGTTGCCCCCAGTTCCCCACTGAACTTCTGCCCTTCATATATATAAACCTCTGGTTTCTCTCCTTCTTGGCTTCCCAGACAGTGGAGCAGACAAAAGGGCCATTTATAACAGCTTTTCTGACAGCTGGACATTATTTAATTACAACTTCTGGCAGCCACATAGTGAGCTGGAGGCTATTTAAAGTCCTAGACGGCAGGAGGAGAAATGGAAAAACTTACAACCCTTGGGTGGGAAGGCCGTGGGGACCAAGGGAACCAGCGTCCAGGACAGATTCTCCAGCCTCCTGCTCTGAAGCAGCAGCCCTTGGAGCTTGATGTGTGGCCGCTGGAGTCTATGAGGGAGAGGAAGAAATGATGCCAGTCACCCGAGGCATCTCCTGAAGGACAGAGCCAGGAGGACCAAACTGAACAGAATTACCATTTATCCAGGTCATCCTCCAACATTTTACAGAGCAACAGACTGAGCAAAAGGAGAAAGGGCTTGTCCAAGGCCACATGTTAACTGGTGCAACTCTGGGAAAGTGGTTAAGCTTCCCCTGTGCTTGAGCAAGACCTGCCCTGCTTTGTTTTCCATGCAGCAGCCACATACCTGCTATTGGCATCTTGAAGGGCTGAGCTGCTGCATGTGTTATTTTGGGTGTGAACGGGAATGTGATCCTTCATGCCAATGTCTGGTCATCTGGTCAACTCCAGGAGAGTGATTGGTTTTCCATTTAGTAGTTACAGCCATAGTTTGTTGGACTTTAAATAGCTGTAGCTGGGGTAAGGAAAGAGGAATTTTCCATGATGGGGCAGGGACTAAGGAAGACAAGTCTATTGTAGGGCACTATACCCTGAAGAAGAAGGAGCAAGTGGCCAATTGTGAATACAAAACAGTAAAGACAATTATTATGATAGGGGCTCCATGTATTGAAGGCTATTATCACCATCATTGTTATTACTATTTCTACATCACCCTCAAAATATTTCTATGAATATATCGACATGATTTTACAGATGAGGACATGGAAGCTCAGAGAAATTAACGAACACCCAAAATTTCCCAACCATTAGTAAGACCAAGATCCAAACCCAAATCTGTCTGATTCCAGAGCTTATTCTCTTTCTCAACCCTAGCTGCACATTAGAACCCGCCAGGCAACATTCAAGACCAATTAATTCAGGATATCTTAAGGTGGGTCCTGGAATCAGTATTTTTGGAAGGCACCCCAGGTGAATCTAATGTGTGGTCATAATTGAGAAGACCCTCTGGGACAGCACCATGTGTATACCTGAAGAGTGACCCACTCCCACTGCCCCCCCCACACACACTTCTAAAATCATCCCAGATGGCCACGGCAGGCCGCTGCTGGGTGGCCAGGGCTGCGTGACACTCTGATGACCTCCATTGATCCCGTTCCTCCCTGTAGCTCTCCTGATTTTCCTGTTGACTTCACCTCCTGCCGACAGTCTCGGTTCCCACCACTGTCCCAAGAGATCATGGCCCATGCGTGGCAACTCTGGCTGTTAATCTCAACAGCCCCTAACAATGGGCTAACCTCATCCTTGAAGGTGGAGTTACTCCTCAGGAATCAAACTCTGAGATGGAAATTGCTTGCAGGAACTCTATTAAGGCATGCTCTGGAGATCAGCACCTGTGGAAGGAAGGGCTGAGGGGGGTCTGGGTGGCACACCCCAACATCCCCTGCAGCCCTTAGCAGAGGGCTGGGTTCTCCTCCCGAGAGTCAGAATGACTTGAATGGAGCTCAGCATGGAGCTGCCTTGTACAAGGCTCTCATTTACTTTCCTCTTTAATACCATTACAACCTTGGGAACTTTGTTCAATTTCTCGCAGGGGCTCAGCTAAAAACAATTTGTAGGACTTGGCAGATCAGCATTCCCAGTCTGCCTTCAGCAAAAGTCTTTGCCTCAGCTGGCATGTCCCACTTCTCTCTCCCAGGGTGGAGCCTAGGGGAGGCTACAGGAGCAGCTTTTATCCCCCTTCCCTTCCTGACCATACAAGCCTCTGGGAGCCAGTCACCAGCTCCAAAATGTCCTCATCATCTCAACCTCAGGAGCCACAGTGAAGTTGGGGAGTTAAAAACAGAACCTGCAAGGAAGGGCCATATTGTCATTAAAATGGCATGCACACAGAGGCAGCAGCTCATGGCAGGAAGCTATTCTCTCCATCTGGAGGCAGATCAGGGGAAGGCTGTCATGTAAGAAAGGTTTCAGAAAGAGCCTTAAATGCTGAAGCAAGATTTTGAAGAATGAGGAAAAGTTTGCCAAGCAGCTATAGAAGGGAAGAACATGCCAGGTTGAGTCCTGTGCAGAGGCGGCCGGGGGAGGGGGGACGAGGGCTGCAGGAAGTCAGTAAGTAGTGCATGCTCCTGGAGCACTAGCTGGGTGGTGCCGGGTAGGGGCGGTGGACACAGGAGAGAAGACCAGAACGGTAGACAAGGGCAGAAAATGGAGATCTTTGTAATGACGCAAAGGAACTTGGACCTTGCCCCAAAGGTAATGGCTCCCCCACTGAAGGGCTTTCAGGATGAGCTGTCACATTTTTTTAATGCATGACATAATAAAGATGATTCTCTGTCCTGTTTTCCCCTGATCCATCTTTCACTCCCTGGTCCCGCCATAAACTCACAAAAATAAACCGCTCTTTTGCCCTCTGCTGCTTTGATTTCTCTTTGTCTCTCCCAAGTTGGTAAAGTTAAATAAATAATCCCACATTGCTGCTCCAGTTCTCCCCACCCCCACCCCCACACACCTCTTGCTTTGATGGCTTCTTCTCTGAGAGGCCAAACACACGAACACTGACTATCACACTGGAAGGGTCCTGGGAAGTCATCTACTCCCACCCCATCCCCCAGCCCCACTTTAAGGAGGAAGGCTCTGAAGCTTGCAGGGGAGAAATGACTTTCCCAAGTGCACACCCATCATCAAGGGCATGTATGTACTGTGCTCCGTATATCGGGTCAGCTCAGTATGTTTCTGTTCCAGGAAGAAAAGTCAGTCCTGAACAAAACTTTACAGTTGGGGGCTTTGTCTTCCAAGTCCTCCCCTTCAAGACTCTTCTGGCTTGCCCCTTCTTCCCTGCTTTAGTCCTTCCTATACCCCCAGCACACAGAGCCTTCAGGAGACCATTCGGGAGCCCTACCACCTTTTCTCTCCCTGAGAAAGTCCTCTGCTTTTCTTTAGGACTCTTTGCTCCATAAATACTGTACTGTCCCATGTTCCTTTCCCTCTCTCCCATTAGTGCTGTCCAAGGAAAAGCAGACATTGCACTAAACCAAGAGCTAGAATATAGTGTCCCGACTCTGACCTCATGCAAACACCTTGATTTCCTCCTCTGTAACTCAGGTTCATTTTAAACACTCTTTAATGCCCCTTTTAGCTCTGGTATTCTAGGATTCTAATCCATCACAAGGATTCTAACTTCTCCGGTGGTGCACTGAAGCCAGCTGGTCCAAGCTCGAGAGAGCCAATTATGCATCTCTTTTGCCCACTCTCATTCCCTGTTGGTAGCTTGAAGTCAGCCATGGTGGGAGTATTTATACCATGGAAATTGGCAAATACTACAAATCCCAACTTTTTTTTTCTGGAGAGTTGGTTTTCTGGCACTCCACTGAATCCATCCTCTCATACCTCAATCAAAAGTAGGTATCTGCATTCTCACAAAGACTCCTGAAAATAAACGATGCCTTAACCCAAAGGAAAATGTTTCTGGCACTACAGAAAGCAGATAGGGAGGAGGTACCTTTAGGATGACACAGCATGATTTTTCATTTCTCCCTCCAGATCTTTGGTTCATGTTGTTCTGTCCACCTGGAATTCTGTCCCCGTTTATCCTTCTTCAGGTCTCAAAATTCTGTTACCAATCCTTTGCAAACCAGCTTTATGAAATCTTTTCCAGTTCCCTAGTCAGGATTAATTTTCCTTCTTCTGATTTCTAGAATAAACTAAGTGCTCACATTTCTCTCCCTAACTGGACAGTAGGTTCACTGAAGAAAAAAAAAAAGAACCATGTCTTTTCCACCTCCTCCCCCAAAGTGGGTTAGCACAGTACCCTGTAAACAATGGCCATTCAGTAACTATCTGGGGCAAAGAGAAGCCCAGCATTTGGCAGATGTGCAGAAGGCATATGCCTCCTTTTTATTATGAAGTATTTTATTGAAATATATAATATAGGCTTATAATAATGAATTTAAATGATGCAAAATGGTATACAAAGTTAACTAAGCCTCCCTCTTCCCCAGTCCTTTTTATCTCATCCCACCGCCAAGCCAAGGTAAGCAAGATTACTAGTTTTATGTGTATCCTTTCAGAAGGAGTCTAAACATATACATGTGCACGTCTGTGTACAAATCTTATTTTGCACAAATAAAAACACCTTGTACTATACTTTTCCCTTTGTATGTCTCATAGATAGTTCCATCTCAGTGCAACTATATTAACTCACTCTTTTTCAAGGCTGCATAGTATTCTGTCCTATAGATGGACCATATTTTCTGTAAGCAGTCCCTGCTGATAGAATTTAAGTTGCTTCCTGTCTTGAGTATTGCCAATAACACTGTAATCAATATCATTGTGCTAACGTATTTTCCCATATTTCCAAGTAAATCTGTAGGAAAATATCTAAAAACAGAATTGCTAGATCAAAGAGTAGACATGTTTTCCATTTTGATAGATAGTCTCACAATTTCTTCTAAAATACAGAGACCTGAGGGCTTTTATCTCTCTGGCAGCCTTTATCTGCTTCTTCATTCTGACCCATTGCTCACTTCCACCTTTTCTGGCATTAGAGGCCACTGCCATTATTTTAACAATCACTCCACCAAACACCCAGAAGGTGACAGCGTGGACCAGCTTTGTGCTGCAGAGCATGGGGTTGGACAAATCACTCATCCTTCAGGTGAACCAGTGCCTCAGTCTCGGTAGGCGTGCCTTTTGACATTATTTCTTTGAGCACACCCAGTTCAATCTCTCTGAGCTGCCAGAGTTCCTCCCATCATTGCTTGTATATCAATAGCTAGGATAGGAAGGAGACCCGGTATAAATTTATCATTCATCTTAGCCACCCTCTCCAGGGCAGGGAGGAGAGAACCCAGTGGGTACCAGCCATACTTCCCCACCTGTCTCTGGCAGGCAAGGGGTGAGCCCTCTCTGGCCGTGATATCCTTGCCTTGTTTACAGAGCGAGCATCTTTATTCTCTAAGGTAGGTTTTCAGTTTAACTCTGGATGTCACACTTTAAGAGACATGGGGAAACCAAAACCAAAGATGAGAATAAGGGTTAGTGTTACCCAGATTGTATTGAGCCAAGGACACAGGCGTTCCTGCATCCTATCCTCCTTGTATCCCCTTGGCACTCTGGGGTTTCCAACTAGGACATTGTTATAACTAACAAAATTTGTGTGTGCTGCTTCAGCATCCATCATTCTCCGGCCAAACCCCTGGCCTCAACACTGACCTCTGGCCTAGTTAATAAGCAGCTTTCCATCCCTGAGGCATAAGCTCCTCCAGAGCCCAAACCCATATCTGTGGCCACCACCCCCACCACACACATACCTCATCCAAAGCCCAAAGCTGGTCCCAAATGACAAGCTAACCATCCCTACCCGCCTCGGACCCCCAGTCCCTTTCCCTCTCACACACGTTTTCTTTAAACTAACCAATCCTTGACTCCCATGGGAAATCTACCGACCTCCACTCCTGGATCACAATAAAGGCACAAGCCCATGGGTCCCTCTCACTCTGCCTCTGTGCTCCCCACCCGCTGGTTGAGCCACCCAAGCCAATCGCGCTTACCATTGACCCCTCATGACACCCCTATCTCCCTGGGACCTATGAGTAACAACTTATCTTTTTTCATGCATTATGGCCTCAGTTTCCCATTGTGTCACACCTGACCTCCACGGCTTGGAGGAGGTCAAATTTAAATTTAAAATCCAAATTTAAAATCCAGTCCAACTTAACTAATTCAAAACTGACATTATTCCCAAGGAAGAATGGCAAGATAAGCAAGGAAGAGCTTTTGTCATAGCTAGGCAAGTCCCCAGTTCCCTTGATGTAGGACATGTCTAGCTAGCCTTGCTGGAGCAAACACACACACACACACAACTACACATACTGGAATTCTTCTGATTCTAAGAAGTCTGGGTCAGCACAGTAGGCTCAGGCTTGACTGGCTGCAGGCATGGAGAGAGCATGGTTGAGCTGCCCTGCGGAGGTCAGCCTGCCTGGGCTTATTTCGGAGTGGCCGGCCAGCATAGGGGTGGGTACCCATACCCCACACATGGTCAAGGAGTGTCCTGGATCCTGACCAAGTGAAGTGGCAAGCCTTCCCCTCCTGGGGGTGAGCCAAGGATGGAAAAGTTGGAAAGGGCACGGGCAGGCCCCCTCCTCAACAACCAGCTTGCTGAAGGGTTTTGACAGTGTCCTATGAAGCACATGTCCCTGATCTCAGGTGCATTTAACTTCGTATCCCCAGTGCCTAGCGTGAAAGAGCCCACTGAGGAGATTTAATCTGGAGGAAAGACATCTCTGAGAGGACAAAACTGCTTTCTTTCTGCTGAAGGGCATGATGGGGAAGAGAGAATGGTTGTGTTCTGTGTGTTTCTGAGAATAATCTCGATCCAGTGGGAAGAAGCTATGGAGACAGATGTGCATTTAATAAAAGGAATGCATCCAGCAGACAGGTTATTCCAAATAGGAAATGATCTGCTTTGAGAAGTCATGATTTCCCCATCACTGGAAGCATTCAAATAGAGGGAGAAATGTTCTGGCAAAGATACAAGGATTAGTGCTTTGGCCTGGGTGGCTTTTAAGATTTCACAACTCCTGATTTGAATTACATATTCTATAAAATGTCCCTTCCCGCCTAGGAAAGTTGTGTTTTATGCCATAAAGCTTCCTATTATTTCAGTACCCTACTTGAGTTTGAGTGTGTTTTAAGTATATCAGTGGCAGCTAGGGGATTTGTGTGCCCCCAGTAAAGAGTTGTTCTCCATTCATGGAGTATCCATTCTGCAAACAGAATTCAATCCTTTTTATATTTTCTCTCCTCCCTTTGGCAAAGTGGAACCTGAGATGAGCCATTAAGCCGCATGCTCGTTTAGAAGCTTGCTCACTGTCTAGCACAGGCGGAGAGGCAGCTGTGGCATATTGGTTAGATCCCAAATAAATATTTTATCTCTGGCCTCAGCAGAGATGGAGAAATGGGCCTTTCCGAGATGAGCGGGCTGTGGGGCTTCCTACTGGCAATGCCGACTTGTTTAGAGGAGAAGGGGGACCTGTCATTCACTCGGATCGTCAATCTTAAAGCCTGCGCCACTCCAAACCCAGGGCCCCTAAAGTCAGAATTTGACAAATGGCAAAATAAACTCAGCATGCACAGATGAATGAGGGAGCCCCCAGCTATTAAAAAACCATTGCCATCTTCCTGCAGGTCCACAGCCGTGCCATCCTCAGCTCCCTGTGTGGGCTGGGCACCGGCGGGGTGCACAGACGGACACCTGCGGTAATTAGCAGCTCCTCCCAGACACCCCACCACCACCCCTGTGGGAGGCTGTCCTCCTGGGAGTCACGAGGCCCTCAGAATTTATCAGAATAATCCAACAGCAAAGATGAAGGCCCATGGGCAGAGGCGGAGAAGACCAGTGATGCCAAGAGCTAGTTATCCACTGGCAAGGACCCCAGAGTGCAAATGGAAACACGAATAAGAGGAGCTGTCGACTGCTATGATGAACGGTCAGAGCTTGGTCAATTTGTTCGGCAAGGGGGAGGACAATAAGAAAATGAATGTATTGTGCTTCTCTTAAGGTTTCCATTGTTAGATCCGTGTGGTTTTATCTTCTGTCTTGATTCCAGCCTCATAAAATTGGTGTATAAGTTAGCCCCAGTGTCATGATGTCTCAAAACGTGTGCATGACTCACACCAGGGAGCTGAGCTGGGCAGGCGCTCTGTACTAGGTGCTCAAGTAAGGCAGGAGGCCTCCTGCCGGCTCATGGACCGCGAGCCCTGGAGGTTCTGCCTGATACAGTGGCGTGAACTGCGGTTCCCTGCCCTGAATATTACCTAGAGGTGGACTCGCACCACTGAGGAAATAATTGTCCTTATCTAGCACAGCTCACCCCATGGGAGCCGCACGGCTTCCAGCGGGAACAGGAAGGAGCACAGGCTTCTCCTAAAAGACCCTGGGCTTTTGAACAACTCCCAGAAAGATGTTCGACCTCAGGGTCATGGGGACAAAATGTGGTCAGAGTCCCTTTCTCTTTCACTGACTTCTCTCTCTCTCTCTCTCTCTCTCTCTCTGTTCTATTGGTCCTTATTTGAGTATCTGTCTTTCTGCCTCTCCCTCTTTCTTGGTCTTTCTATGTCCCAGTCTCTGAGTTTCTCTCCAGGATGTTATATGATGTCCCAACAGCTCCCTGCCTCAATTACTGGCTGCTTCAGGTCTGAGGTCAGTGAGCAGCAAGGGAGAAAGCTTGGAACATGTCAAACTAAATGACAATCGCTCTCTCTCTCTCTCTCTCTCTCTCTCTCTCTCTCTCTCTCTCTCTCTCTCTCTCTCAATCTCTCTCTCTCTCTCTCTCTTTCAGAAGAACCTAAGCATCCTCAAATGAAAGTACTGGAGGGCTGCCGAGATCTAGCCCAAACCCACCTTGTTTTAGCCAAGCCTCAGAGAAGGTAAATGACTTGCCTAAAGTCACAGAGCAGATCAGTGCAGTGAAGGGAAAGCTGGGGCTCAACCCCAGGCCCCTAAAAGGTGGCCCGATCATTACCTGTGGGCGACACCTGGGAGCGACACGCAAGAAGGGTATCTGGACCGGAGGTAGCCTGGTTGAGAAACCAAAGCTGCGTGCCCTGATTAATGGAAAGGAGAGGGAAAAGTGGAGCATTGGAGAGAGGGGCCAGAGGAACGCTTTGGAATCTGTCTGTTCT
>JAQZBX010003112.1:48483-67344 GCA_029593785.1 Cabassous unicinctus
TCTCTCTCTCTCTCTCTCTGCCCCCCTCCCCCACCCCAAGAGTCCTGGGAAGACCCTGGAGTGCCACACCCTCAGATTTATGATGCCTCGAGGTTGTGTGAGCCCAGGGTAACTGAGGAAAGGCTAGCACTGCATTAGCAGCCTCGCCACTCTCGGGAGCTCCTGGGTCAAGCTCAGACAGCAGCTGAGTGGGGAACAGGGAGGCCGCGTCCCAGCCAGCCCGCTCAACATCAGCTTACCCATGATGCCATTCCCCCTCCCCTCCCTTCCCTTCCTTCATCATCCCTTCTGTCCCATCTGTCACCACATCCTCTTTTTCTACCCCTAGACCCTCTCAGAGCTGCTCCCTCGTTCTCCCCACTGCCACCTCGGACACAGCCTCCTCTTGGCTCCCTGTCTTTACCCACCCAGCCTCCAGTTTATTTATTTGACAAATATTTATTAAGTGTACCTTCCATGTGTCCAGTCCTGGGCTAAGTGTTAGAGGACCATGAAGGGCCAGGACTAGGGTGAGGCAAGTGAGGTACCCTGGAACCAAGTGGGAAGAACATGGATGTGGTTCCTGCCATTTTAGGGAGAGATGGACAAGAATCAAGTGAACAAACACATAAAACAAACTGTGCCGGTGCCTGGAAGGAACAGCATAGGGTGCTGGGAGAGTGTACAACAGGCGGGCCTGATCTGGGGGATCATGGAAGACTTCTTGAGGAAAAAAGAATGAGGGGCATCTAATGAGGCAAAGGGGAAAGGATGAGAAGAGGAGTAGTGTGTGAAAGTCTGCAGCAGGAGGGAATGGGCAGTATGACGCTCCAAGCCAGGTTGTCAGAAGAGTGGGCGTGACAAGAAATGAGGTTGGGAAGGAGAAAGGGGGCCGGCAAGGCTTTGTTGACCAAGACATGAAATAGAGAGACCAGCCAGGAATATATTGGAGCAGCCCTGGTGAGAAATGGCTTGGACCAGAGTGGGAGGTGATGACTGGGCAGATTAGAGAGATACTTCCCAGGTAAAATCTACTATAGTCACTCTTGCAATCCGGACCAAGTTGGGGACATTTAAGAAAACTTGTTGATTGATCGATGGTTGTTCATTGGTGCTAATGGCTTTAATCAAGGGGAAAGATCTCAATAAAAACAAATGATTAGTCTTTATAATAGAAGTGTCAGTGGATCCTTTATAAATAAATTTGCTAATTCCTCTTTCCCGCTGAGCCAATCAGCTTTGGATGAGAACATTTATAACCTTAACCCCCGGTCAAAGCCCCTGCTTTGGGGGCCATGTCACACTTCACTTGTTAATGAGAAGCTTTGACAAACAGCCCTCAGGGGCCAGTCTGGTGCTCGCCTCTTCAGAGATCCATGCCCATTATCCCCAGTCCCTCAGAAGCCAAGTGTCTTTAAGGCACACCTCCTTGGGAGCAAGCGAGAATAAAGAGCAGCTTGCTCATAGTACCCTGGAACTCTGCTGGGGGCAGGGGCAGGTTCTCTTTCCATATCCCACCTCACCTTGCTTAGCCTTTAACTGCCTCTCAGCCCCACGGCCCCACAGCTCCAAATCTTGACCACCTGCCAGCCACATATAGCCCATTCTTTGCATCCAAATCCATGATTCCTTTAATCTGTCTGGATTTGGACCAAATGCAGGCCACCATTGTCCCTCCCTCTCTACATTGCTCCCCTTGAACGCCCTGAAGCAGAAAAGACAATCCAGGCTGCCTTCCTCTAGGCCTATCCTTACCCATCCCACCTCCAGAGATAGAGCCACATCCAACCCGAAGACCACACCAAAAACAGAGAGCCTGCACCTGAGTCTAATGGATATTTCCTAACTGTCCTCAGCAAGACCAGGATTTGAATTCTGACTCTGCCTCTCCCTCAGTGTCTGACCTTGCACAAATGATTTAACCTCTCTGGGTCTTCCTCTCTGCAAAGAAAGATTATGTCGACCTCAAGGATTGTTGTAATGAGGGGACAGGAGGCAAATTGTGTGAAATACCTTGAACAGAGCCTCACCCACAGAAGGCTCTCCGCAGTTGCCATGAGCTGCGTGAAGGCAGATCAGAGTCATAATCCTTGCAGTCCTGGATATTGACTGCATGCTAAGAACCACATGGACTGGTGCAGAGGGGTTGGGGCCTGAGCATTGGGCAGCCACACACTGAACTCCCTCCCCTTTCTTCTCAGCCTAGGAGAAAGCAATAGGACCCGGGAAGGCTGCAAAAATGACTCGGCCAAGGCTTGGGCTGAATGGATCAAAAACAAGCAAGAGGAGCCTGTGCCCAAATGCCACCTAGAGCTTTGTGTCTTCGTTCAACTTTGAGTCAACCATAGCACTCACAGATTTGGTGAAACCCTAACCAAACCACTTTGGACAGTTATAAGATTGTGATCTCACTCATATACTGCACCCTAGAGCTGCTGAAGCCTTTTACTTTTTATTTGACCTTCACAAGAATACTGCAATGTAAGGCAAGTACCATTATTCCATTTCACAAAGGAAGAAACTGAGCTTCCTCCCTAGTTCTTAAACCACTGAATCAGAATGAAACCAGAAGGTCAAACTGCTATCTGAAGCCCACCAGAGCAGATAGAGGTGTGGTTTGGCCCTAGGTTCTAGAAGATCCCACATGTTTTAGTCTCCTGGTTGTCAAAGAAAATACCTTGCATGGGGTTGGCTTAAACAAAGGGAATTTATTGGTTACGGTTTTGAGGATAGGAAAAGTCCGAAGTCAAGACGTCATCAAGATTGTGGTGTTCTGGGGCTGGCTGCTGGTGATCCTTGGTCCTTCCTAGTTTTTTCTGTCACATGATGATGCACATGGCAACCTCTCCTGGCTTCTTGGTTTTGTTGACTTCCAGCTTCTGGCTGCTCCCTGTGGCTTCTTGCTCTCTGTAGCCTTCCCTACGAGGTCTTCGGTAACAGGATTAAGGCCCATCCTGACTGTGTTTGGCCACACCGTAATTGAAGTAACCTCATTGAAAGGTCCTATTTATAATGGTTCACACCCACAGGAATAGATTAATTTTAAGAACATGTTTTCCTGGGGGTACATATCTCCAAGTTACCACACCCTGTTTCTTTCCTCATCCTTGCCAGCCTCTCTCCTTCCAAAATCAGCCCAGCAGGAAGGCTCATTTACCAAGTGAGGGAGGCTGCTCGAAAATTCTTATCCAATTACCAATTAATTAGCATTAGATTGACATAATGACATACTAGCTCTAGAAATCTGGCCCAAGTTGCACTGATATTCATTTGGGGGCTCACAATTGGAGAGATTCCTTTTTATGACCTCAAAGTTTTTTCTAATCATTTGAGGACAAATGGTAACAATCATTAGAATCCAAACTCGAAACAATAGGGTGGAAAATTGCTGTTCTAATGAGGACTGCCAAAAGACCACACATGCTAGTACAGGCCAGTTGTCACCCTGGAAAAGCAGCCTGTATTCACTGTGCTCTGTAGCTTCAATTGACTCTGATCATTCGCTCATCATTCATTCATTTGTTCATTCACTCACTCATTTTTCACACACTCTTTTACCTATTCTAATTGTTACCCATTCTTGTATTTTCCTTATGCATTCATTTTCTTATTGCCCATTCACTTATTCACTCTTCTGTTCCTTCATTTATTCACTTATGCATCCATTCATCCAACAAGTATTTTATGAGCATCTTCCATGTGCCAGACACTGTTCCAATAAGTATCTGCTGGCATGACCTTCAGTGCTAGATATCACTGGCTAACGATGAAGGAAACTCCTGCCCTTGCAGAGTTTACAAAGCCATCCTCAGCAAAGTGGGAGGTACTATCCTGAACACCTTTACATCTTCCACAAAGATGATACAATAGTACAGACTTGGGGCCTGGGAGGCTCATCTGGAAGGAAGCTGAGTCAGAGAAGAGACTTGACTTAGAGGGTTCGAGATTGCCAAAAGGAAGGGAAAAAATAAGGAGGAGAACGTGGACTAAAGCCCCATGATAAAGACAAGAACTGATCTGACGGGGACATCCTGGGGGCTACAGATGAGTTGGGGACACAGGGTATGGGTGGCGCTTGTCTAGGGGACTTGCGCCTCAAGTGAGTCTGTCCTGCAAAAACAGAAGTTCTCAAACACTGACCTGCAGAAGAATGTGCTGCTGAGCTAACCCAGACAGTTGGGTTTTTTTCTCAACTCAGAGAAAAACAATAAGTTAAAGGATAGGACTCTCTCAATAAGTCTTTCTTTCATATGTAGTATGAGAGGGTATCCAATTTAGCACTGAATGATGCATTCATTATTTTGAGTTACATTTCCAGAGTTCCATGATGTATGGGTGTTGTGGCACGCCTCACTTTTGCGCATCATTGCTGTAAAAAGAGAAGGAAGCAGCCTGTTAGGAGGAGCCTACAGTGACCAGGTTTAGAAGTTCCCGTGTTTAGATCTGTCATCACTGCCTGTCTCAGCTCATGGGGTCTGCCTCCTGAGAGCTTCCACATCATCATTTTTGAAGCTGACTCCTAAGCTGACCATTTGCAAAGTTTTGTTCATCATCAATGGTTGTGAACTCTAAGTCCAAGCCATTGTAACTAAATGAAACATATGGTGCTCTGCTGAGCGAACTGGCCTGAGCTGGTTTGGACCGGTGCAGGCTGGTTGAGCTGGATGGACTGGACAGGTTTGGACAAATGAGTGGGTGGAACTGAGCCCAACAGTGCTAGAATAGAGCAAATTTGGCCAGAAGGTCACCCAAACTGAGCTAAGATCCTGGAGAATCAACTGTTCATGAAACCTAACTCAAATCAACTGTTACCTGCACCCCTCCTCCCAGGCATAAGCCAGATAGTCCAGCTCCCCCATCACCTCTTCCTCAAGATTCACCCTTTACCCAGAGCTTCAGAGAATACTGATTCCTCCTGCAAACTTTCATGTCTAGCCACAATACCATTTGATCTGGGTGAATTAATGGGCTGTGGAGGGATTGGGGAATAGGATGATGAGGTGCAAAGACAGTGGTTGAGAGAAGGTCACTGCTGACTTCAAACATCTCTTCCAGTCTCCCCAGTTCTGGACAAGCTCCTGACATTAGTGTTAGGTCTAGTTTGAGGGTTAGGCTTGGAATTTTCATATACACTATGTCCCTTCCTAAGTCCCTTCCAAAGACAGGAAGGAAGGTGTCCACATAGGGTACCTGGTTCCTTAAAGACCAGCTCCAATCCCTGTGTTGATGCCTTGCTGCAGACTGTCCTCATACAGAATGGATGACTTCTGGAAATTTGAGACCAGAACATACCACTTATGCTTATCTCCCTGAGCTCTCTGAGCATTGCTTGGGCTTTTATCCTGCCCTCTGTCATCTGCAACTCTGTTCGCCTCCCTCTCCTCTCACATGATTTTACTACTCTGCTGACTTCCCCTCTGAAACATCAGGAAGCCTTTCTTGATTGTTCTGCAAAGATGGTTGTCTTCTCGGTGGCTTTTTGGATTCTGGACTCCTCCCCTCACCCTTTTTCCCATTTTCACTCAGAAGATAGAAAATAAAGGCATTGGTTACTCTGGTGGAGAGAGGAGAAAATAAAGGATGATTACTGTAGGTATATGTTGGCACACATCTAATAAGTACTAAATAATTTTTAATTGAATTGTCTACCATTATCTATATATGGCTTATAAATTAATGTTTATCCCACATTTTAAAAAATATTTATTTTATTTATTCCCCCCACACACACACACACTGCTTGCACTCTCTGTCTGTTCTCTGTGTTCATTCGCTGTGCATTCTGCTGTGTCTGCTTGTCTTCTCTTCTCGTCTTTTCTTTAGGAGGCAACAGGAACTGATCCCAGGACCTTCCAATGGGGGAGAGAGGCACTCAATCGCTTGAGCCACATCAGCTCCCTGATTTGTTGTGTCTCTCACTGTCTCTCCTCTGTGTCTCCTTTTTGTTGCATCATCTTGTTGTGTCAGCTCTCCATGCAGCCCAGCTTGCCGCATGGGCCAGCTCACTTTCACCAGGAGGCCCCAGGAACTGAACTCAGGACCCTCCATATGGTAGACGAGAGTCCAATCTCTTGAGCCACATCCGTTTCCCTATTCCACATTTTAAAGATGAATATACTGAGGTTCACATATCTAAGAAGTGCCAGAGGCTTTCAAATCCTGATCTGGCTTCTTTTCTTTATACTGTGCTAAAATATCCTGCATCTACCCACCACCTCTCACCAAAACTCAGCAGAGAAGAAATGGAGCCAGGTCTGCCTGTTTCCTTGTGTTTCCACCACTGCATCACATTGCCATGACATTTGTTGGGGAATGAGTATCAGTCAAAACAGAGAGGAAAAGCACAAATGAAGCAAAGGTTGGTTATTGAATTAAGCTATTTTCTTTCTCTCTTTTTTAAACATAATTCAGTCAAACTGATTTATGTGTTTAGACACATAAAGTAGCTCCTGCATGTTAAACTCTGCCCAGGATCTGAGCAAGAGAGGAAGTTCATGGGAAGCCATTCCCCAAGGCTGCAAGGAGCACATGTCACTGTTCTCATGAGGGGTGGGAAATTTGCATGTCTTGAACTGATGAACTCTAGGTATGGTAACTACTGCTTTCCCACTCTGAACAGGAATACTTGGGGAGTGACATCATGATGCAGATGTCCAGATGCCATCGTGGGACCCTCTTTGCCCTGGCCTGGTGTTTGATCCAATATCTAAGCTGACCTGGCTGTGGACTATAGGGTTGCTACCAGGTCATACCAATCCCATCCTGGCTCCCAGAATTCCTTGGGCCTGCTTGGCTTGTAGATCCTGATGTTTTTCCATTAAATCCACTTAGAGTAAATCATTTATCTCATCTAATATTCCCCATCTGCAAGGGCCTGCAGTTCAAATTGTTTCTCTAATCAGACAATTTCAGTATTACCTTTATTGGATTAATTTTTTATTAATGTGCACAAGAACCAATAGGACTTTTATTTTACCCCATCACTGGAAGAAAATATGCAATTGTTGAGAATTTTAGGAAATTTAGGCCTACACTTGTTCAGAGCAATGCATCTTGGGATGATCTGCAGGCTGGCTCTGGGGATGGGAAGAAGAATATAATACTTAGAGTCTTAATTAATCAGTGGCCATTAGACAAATGAACCAAGATCATTGTACCGTTAATAATAACAGTGGTTGTCATTATTTGAGTGTCTGCTGGCTCCAGCACAGCTCTGAGAGCTTCAGGGTAAAATAACACTTATTAGAACATCCTCTGGAATCACAGTGTCTGGGTTCAAATCCCACATTGGCCACTTATTACTGAGTGACATTAGGCATGAAATCTCTAAGCCTATTTCTTCATGGAGGTCATAATCCAGTGCCCAGCACGTAGCAAGTGTTCAGTAAAAATAAATGTCGGCTATTGCTACTGTGATTTCTTTTGCTCCTACCTGCCAAAGTGGTATTGTTATCCACATTATACAAGTGAGACAGCTGAGGCTCAGAGAAATCAACTAACTGAATTAGGTTACATGGAAATGGCAGAGCTGGGAAACCAGCTTGTCCAGACCTTGAACCTAAGTCTGTCTGACTCAAAACCTAGTGTTCTTTCTATAACATTTCACTTTTCCTTTTCCCCTTTCAATTTGAGAGTGTTTAAGGGCCAAAACATGTCTATTAGTGCTTTCAACAATTTCAGCATCTCATGCAAATACAGCTTCGTGAGCAGTCCTTTCATTCTCCAGAATTCTCCAGGCCTTCATTATACTTTTCAACTCTGTACGGATAGGATCATACATTGCACATCTTTTTAGATTCCAAAGTCCTAATGCAATACCCTTCACATAGCAGGATTCAGAAAATCAAAAGGCTTGCATAGCCTTACCATGTGACAGGCTGTTCTAGATGTTTTACAAATATTAATATTCACAACAGCTCTCTGAGGAGGCTACTATTATTATTCCCATTTTAAGATGAAGAAATTGAAGCACAGAAAGGTTAAGAACTTGCCCAAAAACATACAGCTAATAAGAGATAGAGTCAGGATTCAAAGTCTGCATTGTGTTATGTTCTATGTTTGATAGAACAAAAGAAAAAGCAGTCAGAACTTGACTTTGAGAAAAACTCGATCTTGTACTTTAATACTTGGCCGAGGCACCATTGTTTATAATTTCTGTCCCACCCACATTGTAAAATGACAGGTCACCTTTAAAGAAGTAAAAGTATGCATCAGACCCAGCATCTTGCTCTTCCTGTGTCACCAAGTTTCTGGACTGATACACAAGCTAGACCTATTTTCTGAAATGCCTTTCCACCTGGAAAAGTCCCAATCACCCATCAAGCTTTATCTACTAGGAAAGTGTCCCCCAATTTCTCTATTCTTACTGCAGGAAGTGTTAGGTGCTCCCTCCCTCTGCTACCATAGCATACAGAGAAGCCTCCTGTCACAGATTTCTATTTGCATTTGTTCCATGTCTGCCTCCTGCACTTAAGTAGAAACTACATGAGGGCAATAAAATAAGACCATATCTTATTCGGCAGTCCAACCCCAGTGCTTTGCATGACTCCTGGCCCACAGCGTGTGCTTAAGAAATATTGGAGGAATGAATGAATGAGAGAGTGAGAGAGAGACCTAAAACTGGCCAGAGAGCAGTGGAGCAGTTGTATCAGAGACAAGGTCATGCTTGTCATTCTGCTCCAACTTTAGCTCAGAGTGTCCTGGCAGTCGATACAAAAAGAGAAGCCACAATGGGTTCAGTAACTACTGCTGTCGGATCAAATAAGCCATTCAAGTTATTCAGGATAGAAACTTTTTTGTTCTTGGCACTAAATTTGATGGAGAACTTACTACATTGGGTCTCATGGAAAGGACATTGAGTAATAAAATGGGCAAAATAATGGCCAGAAATGCCTACATAGTCTTCATGTGGCCATATCATTCTTTGAACTTTGATAGAACTGCAACTCAACGTGCATTTGACAAGAGCTAAAGATCTATCGGGTCAAGCCTGAGCTCTTAGATAAGGGTCTGGAGGGCTATTGATCAGACATTGAGCCATCTGCTTCAGATACTGCCCCTGCTTTCCTGAGGTAGACAGACTTTGAGAAGGTAAAAAGAAACTGATCTGGAGTTTACACAGATTAATATGAGGCCTGGAGTTTATTGTCTACCTCTGCTCTTGCCCTGAAAGTACTGTCCAAGCCCTCACCTTTCATCCTGTCTTTCTATTTCACTCTATTTTTCTGAGAACTTTATTGAGATATAACTTACATAACATAAAATGCACTCGCTTTAAGTGTGCAACTCAATAATTTTTTGTAGATTTACAGTGTTGTGCAATCATCACTGCACTCTAATTTTAGAACATTTAAATCACTCCCAAAAGAGAACCCGTGCTCATTTGCAATCACTCCCGCTTCCACAAACCCAGCCCACCCCACCCCAGGCAACCACTAAACACCCATGGTCTTTTATTCAATCACTTACACGCTTCCTTACTTAAACTTGACTACTCAGGCTCCTGAGGTCTTTTAAGCAAGAACATCACTCTGATTTTTATGGAAGTCAGTATAAAAGAATGAAAATTGTTTTTGCTTAGCAAAAGACTTGACAAAACTGTAGCTTTACACTAGGCTAAGTGTAAACATTAGAGGGATGAATGAATGAGAGAGTAAGAGAGAGACCTGAAACTGGCCAGAGAGCAAAACAGGAGCTGTATCAGAGACAATATTGTATAAGTAGACAATACTAATGAGTCCATGAGTCTCTCTAAAAGTTTTCATTATTCACTGACAGAGGAAGCTGTTTTTTTGATGGCCTAGTTGCAGCCCCACTGTGGGGTCTGAGCAAGTCACCTCCTCTCTCTGGGGCTCAGCTTCTTCACCTAAAAACTATTCACCCTGATCATTGCCAAGGTTTCCACTAGCTTTGGGTTTACAGGACTCTATTGGGAAAGGAAAGGGGAAGGCAATAATGATGTAGGTCATTTTCTTCCTGACTTTCTCATTCAAAGGTCAGCTATTGCATACCTGCCTCAGAGCTCATTCTCAGGTACTCAGGGGCTTATAGCCAATTCCACCAGATGAGGCTTTTCACGGAACAATAAAATACTTAAAAACACATTTTAATTTCCTTTGTTTAAAACATTTTTTTTTTTGCACAATAGAGATTGGCAGCTTTAACTTTAACTAAAGCATCATGTGGCAGATACACTTAAGGAAATTACTGTTGAATGAAAAGATAAATTCAACCCACCTAGACAGCTGATGGGGGAGATGGAAATGGAAAAGTGATTCCTTCTGACAGAGGGACAGAGCAATGTTATGGGGAGTGGAGGTGGGGAGCTATATACCTCTCTGCCTTCCTTCTATTCCAAATCATCAAATTCTATATAGTGAGTTTATCTATATGATGGGACACCTGTAGTCTGCTGAGGATGTTGAGAACGGTAACCAGAGAACTTCTCATAGACCCTGTCTGAGTCTACTCGTGAGCTCTGGGTAAACCCTGACCATGGGGGTTACTGGCAAGAATTAGGCTGCAAGGCTTCTGGTTGACCCAGATGTTGGTATAAAATGTTCCAGGGTTCCATTTCCCCCACAGAATATTCAAGCAAGTACCCCACACTGGCAGAGCCATCTTCCTCAAAACCCAGAAGACAGTTGCATCACCCTAATACCAAAGCCAGATAAAGATACATAAAGAAAAAACTACAGATCAATATTCTTTACGAATACGGATACAAAAATCCTCAACAAAATACTAGCAAACTGAACCCAACAGCACATTAAAACAATTATACACCATGATCAAGTAGGATTTATCCCAAGTATGCAAGCATGATTCAACATAAAAAAATCCATTAATGTAACAAACACACAACACGAATGAAACAAGGAGAAAACCCACATGGCCATCTCAATTAACACAGAAAAGGCATTTGACAAAATCCAGCACCCTTCTTGATAAAAAAAACACTCAGAAAATTAGGAATTTTAGGAATAGAAGGAAACTTCCTCAACATGTTAAAGAGCATATATGAAAAACCCACCACTAACATCCTACTCAATTGTGATAGGCTGAAAGCATTCCCCCTAAGATCAGAAACAAGACAAGTATGCCCACTGTCACCATGCTATTCAGCATTGTTTAAAGCAATTAGGCAAGAAAAAGAAATAAAAGTTATCTAAACTGTGAAGGAAGAAGTATATATTTCCCTATTTTCAGGTGACATGATCTTATATATTTAAAAAATCTTTAAAAATCCACAACAAAGCTCTTAGAGTTAATAAATTCAGTAAAGTAGAGGGGGGCAAATTTTAGTAGTGTTTCTATACACTAGTAATGAACAAGATGACGAGGAAATCAAGAAAAAAATTCATTTGCAATTAAAAGAATCAAATATCTAGGAATAAATTTAACCAAGGATATAAAGGACTTATACATGGAAAACTACAAAACATTACTGAAAGAAATCAAAGAAGACCTAAATAAATGGAAGGAATTTCATGTTCATGGATTAGAAGACTAAATACTTTTTTAATATAATAAACTTTATTTTTAAAGATGTTTCAGATTACAGAAGAGTTACATCAAAAGTATAAGGAATTCCCATGTACACCCCCTCCCCCTCCCACATTCTCTCAGTTGTAATAACCTCTTACAATTGTATGGTACATTTCTTACAATTGATGAATAAATATGGAAGCATTGCTACTAACCAAGGTCTATAGTTTATATTGTGGTTTACACTTAATTCCAATGCCCTAAAAATGCCCCATGTTCCACCTATTATTCCCTCCCCCTCCTCTCAGAACCTCTGGTAACCACTATTTTTATAACAATGCTACATGTTCTTCCATTACTACAATATTAATAAGTTTATTTGTCCGTGGTTGCATTCCCCCCTTATGTTTGTTCATTCTTCAGCCTTGAAGACTTGGGGAAGGTGATGCCCACTCTGCCTCAGATAGAGAGGGGCTTAGATCTTACGGTGCAGATGGAAGGAACTGTTCTGCGTGCAGTTGCAGATATGCTCTGTTTTGGGAGATGGGGTTTGTCCATCACTATCATTTTGTTAGTTGTCCTGGATGAGTCTGATGATCTGGAGAGTAGGTGTTGGCCACAGCTCTTCTGAGATTCGGGGCTCAACCGACATTTGAACAGACTGAAGATTTAAGTCTCTGAGACCTGTATTTAACAGGTATAGTGCTAATTATAGTCTCAAAAAAAGGGGTAGAAGAATCATGTGTAGGGAAGTTATAAATGAGTCCAACTCTGTTACATTAAGGAAGTAGGTTGTCATATATTTCAAGGTAAGGCCCACCGACAGGGTCCTGGTTTCAAGGGACTGTGTGCCTTGCCTGTAGTGTCTGGGTGGCTCCAGAGCCCTCGGGGGCACCCCTGTTTGAGGCTTTGTTCACAGTGACAGTTAGTGAGATCTGCCTGAGACATGCATTAAGTGTAACCTCTGGAATGACCTCCTGACTCGTTTTGAAATCTCTTAGCTGTAGAAACTTTTCTGTTTGATGGTTCCCCTTTTGGTCAAGGTCTTTTTCCAAATGCATTACTAGTTGGTACTTGGTATTAATCCCTTGGTGCCAGGGAGGCTCATCCCTGGGAGTCATGTCACATGCCGGAAGGAAGGTAGTGTGTTTATTTGCTGAGTTTGGCTTAGAGAGAGACCACATTTGAGTAACAAGGAGTTTTTCAGGAGGTAACTCTTAGGCAAAGTTATTGTTAGGCTAAGTTTCAATTTTACAAGAATAACGTTCATAGTTGGATGCATTAGCATTGAGGGCTTGACATATTGGACTGTTTTCTTTTTTTAGGCACTGCCTCTGTACTCGAGATGAACAGATTCAATACAATTCCAATCAAAATTTTAAACAGACTTCTTTGCAATAATGGAAACGCCAATCATCATATTTATATGGAATGGTGAAGGACCCCAAATAGCCAAAAACGCTTTGAAAAAGAACAAAGTTAGAGGACTCACACTTCCTGACTTTAAAACTTAATACCAAGCTACAGTAATCAAAACAGTATGCTACTAGTACAAGGACAGACATAAACTAATGGAATCAAACTGAGAGTTCAGAAATAGACCCTCACATATGTGACCAATTGATTTTTTTCTATGCATATTATCAATATAATCATATTTGTGGGTGTATTTTTTTTTGGACTTCAAAATTTTTTTTTTATTTGAGAAGTTGTTAGTTAACAAAATAGTCATGCATACCATATAGGATTCCCATACTTCTCCCCACCACCAACACCTTACATTATTGCGACACATTTGTCACAAATGACGAAAGAATACGGTTGTAACATTACTGCTATCTATAGTCCATAACTTACACTTGGTGTATTTTTCCCACAAACCACCCTATTATTCACACCATGTATTAGTATTGTATATTTGTAATAGTTCATGGAAGAACTTTCTCATATTTGAACTATTAAGCACAATCCATCATTTCCCATGGGTTTTGCTGTGTTAGATGATCCCCTGCACAGGCCATCCAAAGTGTACACTCAGTGGCTCTCAGTTTCATCACAGAGTTGTGCTGACATCAGCTCAGTCCATCTCAGAACATTTTCATTACTCCAAAAGGAAAAATCACATGTCCTCATATACCCCCCATTATCCACTATTGACCCTTAGCATTAATATAGTACCTTCTTTGTCATTGCTGTACGATATTATAATATCACTGTTAACTATAGTCTATACATCACATTAGTTATATTTTTCTCATGTATCTCCATATTCTTAACATTTTGTAATACAGGAACATTCTTGTATTTGTACTACTAACCACAATCCTCAACCAATGAAATCACTATGTTTTACATTCCCTAGATTATCCTTTAGCTTTCTTTCAGTGGACATTAACCTCCCTAGACTATCCCCTTTTCACCTACAACCACATTTATAAATCAGCAGTGTTGGTTATACTTACTATAATGTGTTACCATAAGCTCTAACCATGTCCCCACATTTACAATCCCCCTTATTGAACATTCTACATACATTCAGCATCATGTCCCCCTTCTCAACTCACATTCTACTTCCTAGTAACCTCTACTCTATAGATTAACTCCATGAGTCTACTCATCATATTTATTTCTTATTAGTGAGACCACACAATATTTGTCCTTTTATGTCTGGCTTATTTCATTTAACATAATGTCCTCTGTGTTGTCATATGCATCCCAAGTTCATGTCTTCTCATAGCTGAATAGTATTCCATCATATGTATATACCACATTTTGTTTAGCCATTCATTAGTTGGTGGACACTTAGGTTATTTCCATCTTTTAGCAATTGTCAATAATGTCACTATGAACACCAGTGTGAAAATGTCTGTTCATGTCCTTGCTTTCAGTTTTTCTGAATATATTCCTAGTAGTGGGATTTCTGGATCATACAGCAGTTCTATATTTAGCTTCCTGAAGAACTGCCAAATTGTCATCCACAGAGAATGCATGATTTTTTTTTTCCTGAAGGACGGATGCATGATTTTATATTCCTACCAACAGTGAAGGAGTGTTCCCATTTCTCCACATCTTCTCCAGCACTTGTCACTTTCCACCTTTTTAATAATGACTATTCTGTAAGGCATGAAATAATATCTCATTGTAGTTTTGATCTGCATTTCCCTAACAGCTAGTGATGCTGAGAATCTTTTCATGTGTTTTTTTTTTGGTCATTTGTATTTCTTCTTTGGACAAATTTCTGTTCAAGTCTTTTGCCCATTTTTAAATTGGGTTGCTTGTCTATTTATCATTGACTTGTATGGTCTCTTTATATGACATGAAGATTAAACTGTTATCGGATATGTGGTTTCTGAAAATTTTCTCCCAATGAGTAGGCTGCCTTTTTGTTTGTTTGTTTGTTTGTTTAAGGATTTATTTATTTATTTACCTTTATCCACCACCACCACCCCGCCCCGTATTTGTGTCCATTTGCTGGGCAAATCTCTGTGTCCATTTCCCACCCTCTCTTCTCATCCTTCTCCTCCTGTCTTCTCTGGGATTTGATCCTCAGAAACTCCGATGTGGGAGAGAGCCATCCTACCACCTGCACCACCTTAGTTCCTGTTTTTTTGGTGCATCTTGTCTTGGCTATCCCTTGTGTCACTCTCCTGTTACATCATCATCTTGCTGCGTGGCTTGCAGGGCCTGATGGTGCACCCACACACGGGGCCTGACAGCGCACCCATGCACGGGGCCTGATGGCTCACCTGCGTGCGGGGGTTGCCTTTTAACCTTCTTAACAAAGTCATTTGAACCACAAAAGTGTTTAACTCTAAGGAGGTCCCATTTATTTGTTCTTTTCTTTTGTTGCTTGAGCTTTGGGAGTAAGGTTTAAAAAACCGCCACCTACCATGAGATCTTGAAGATGTTTTTTTCTAGGAGTTTTATGATTCTATCTTTTATATTTAGGTCCTTGATCCTTTCTGAGTTAATTTTTGTAAAAACTGTGAGATAGTGGTCCTTCTTCTTTCTTTTAGCTATGGATAACCAGTTCTCCCAGCACCATTTTTTGAATAGACTGTTCTGACCCAGCTGGATGGTTTTGATAGCTTTGTAACAAATCACTTGACCGTAGATGTGAAGGTCTATTTATGAATTCTTGATTCAGTTCCATTGGTCAATCACATATATGACCAACTGATTTTTTAGTAGGAGAAATAATTATTATATGATCAAATTATTTTAAAATCAGAATACAGATAGTTTTCAGTATAAATCACAGAAAAAAATTTAACTTACTTGATCAAAAGTTTTCTTAATGGCTGTTGGTCAATGCAACAGCAAGAAACTTTAGTTCAAATTTTGCCAAATGCATTTATCAAACATTTGTTTTTGTTTTCTCTGCAAACAAATGATGTTACATTAACAGGCAGCATGTAACAAATTAATCTGCCTGGATATTTAAAAGCTATTGACATAAGCCAACCCTTTAACTAAAAGTTCAAACATATTTATCTCAAGATCTATCCCTAGTCTTGAGTCATCTGCACTACAGCGTGAAAACAGAATAAGAATAAAACCAAACTATCTGTAAAAGCAATAAAAATAATTGAGTTGTTTTTGTACTAGAACTTTCTTCCTTACTAATTTGGCACATTATCAATTCCTACATGCAATTGCATGGGTAAGAGTGTTTTTACTTCAGTTGCTGGAGCATCAGTGTTAAGAATATCTGCTTCTTATAGTGTCAGGATTTCATCTGTTAGCTCTTTGTTTGGAAATGAAGTCACAAAAATAAAACCAAAAGTTGCAAATTCAGGACAGGGCTGTACAATAAATTCTTGAACATCCAGGATCCTGTGTGTACTCTTGAATCTTTGTATCAGACAACTCCTACCTGCTTACCTGGTTTGAATTTTTGTTGTTGGCACTGAATCATCAATAAGGACAACTGCATTAGCTGTTGACTTCTCCACCTCTTCTGGGCAGGAAGGTGTGCTGACAATTTCAAGTATAAGGCTCCCAGGTTTTTGCCCTTCTCCACTAAAAGCTTTGAACCTCAATCTAGATTTTATGTATTCTTGACCCTGATGATCCTCCGTATCCAAGTTCACTTGGCCACCATAAACCAGTAGCTGAAGCTCCAGGGGAATCTCTCTTTTGAACTCTTCTGCTAGCAGTAAATTCGACTTTAAAAAGATGTATATTATAAATTGCTGAATGTCAGGGATACATGCAATGAGAGTCACCCCTCTCTTAACAGACTCCAGATATTGAGCATTTGTTGGGTCATTGTAAGGTTTCAATTCTCCATTATCTAAACTGGAACCATTGATCCACAGTTTAAGCAAAACCTGAACATCTTGCAGATTTTCTCCATAGATGTATTCAGACCACTTACAAAAGGAACTGCCCAATTTGTAGGCTCCACCTGTGAATGACTTAGGCTTGTCATTGCCTGAAGCTCTTGTGGCTTCATTCAAAGGGATGGCCCCATGTTCCCTGGCCTCTTTGAAGAGCCCATTCACAATTTTCCCAGAAGGTTGAACTATATGCAATCCACTAAAATCATGTTCACTTGAATAGAAACTTTCAACATTATAGTTCATGAATAAGAGAACTCTGAAGTAGTGTTCTTGGGCTTTTAAAGACAATAACTTTACGTCTATCTGACTTGGAAGATTTGAATTTTGCTTCATCTTCATATAATACTACCAAATCCAATTTATTTTTTGATATGTCACCACCTTGGTTGTTTTCAGGTTTATTGTCAAGTTCTTCACATTCCTATTAAATTCTGCAAATCCCAGGTGCTTGGGGGCTATGGCCCAGAGGACGTCATCTACTTCCCTTTGTGGGCTCTGCGCCACTGCCCTCCACCATCTTCCACCCGGTCCCCAATTGATTTTTGGGCAAAAGAATGAAGATGGACTCTACCTCACACTATATACAAAATTATTTGAAAATGGATCAAAGTCCTAAGTAGAAGAACCCAAACCATAAAACTTTGAGAAGAAACCATAGGGAAGCATCTTCAGGACCTTGTGTTTGGCAATGGTTTCTTAGATTTTACACCGAAAGTATGAAGAAGAAAAATAAAAAGTAGGTAAATGGGACTTCATTAAAATTATAAACGTTTGTGCATCAAAGGACTTTATTATGAAAGTAAAAAGACAGCCTACTTAGTGAGTGAAAATATTTGGAAACCACATATCGGATAAGGGTTTAATATCCAGAATTTATAAAGAAATCCTACAACTCAACAACAACAACAACAAAACAACAACCCAATTAAAAAATGGACAAAAGACTTGAATAGACATTTCTCCAAAGTACATATACAAATGGCCAATAAGCACAAAGAAAGATGCTCAACAACATTAGCAATTAGAGAAATGCAAATCAAAACTCCAATGAGGTACCATTTCACATCTACTGGAATGGCTACTCTTTACAAAAGAAAAACAGAAAATAACAATTATCGAAGAGGATGTGGAGAAAAAGAACATTCATTTGTTATTAGTAGGAATGTAAAATGGTGCAGCCACTATGGAAAACAGTTTAGAGACTCCTCAGAAAGCTAAGTATAAAATTATCATATGATATGGCAAACCAACTTCTAGGAATACATCCAAAAGAATTAAAAGCTGAGGCTTAAACAAATATTTGCATCCCAATATTCAAAAAGCAACATCAGTCATAGTTGCCAAAAGATGGAAGCAACCCAAGTGTCCATCAACAGATGAATGGATAAGCAAAATGTGGTATATCCACACAGTGGAATGTTATTCAGCACAAAAATGAATGAAGTTTTGATACATGTGACAGTATGGATGAACCTGGAAGACATTATGTTGAAATAAGCCAGACACAAAAGGACAAATATTATTATGATCTCACTTATATGAAATAATTAGAATATGCAAATTCATAGAGCCAGAAATTAGAATACAGGTTACTAGGGCCTGGGGTGGGGTTAGAGAATGGGAAGTTAATGCTTAATTAATACAGAGTTTCTGTTTGGGGTGATGGAAAAGTTTTCATAATGGCTGGTAGTGATGGCAGCAAAACACTGTGAATGCACACACAGAATTGTATATGTGAATGTGATTAAAAGGAGAAATTTTGAGGTGTTGGGGCAAGATGGCATCAGTTTAGGAGGGCACTCACTAACTCATTCTCGAAGGATGGCTGATTGGGGACAGGATCCTGCCTGAGGGGTCTGTGCTGGGGGCACACGGAGCAAGACCCTTGGGGACATCCATCTGGAGGGAGCTGGGCAGCGAGGTGGATTGCTTAGGAAAGATTCGTGAGTTTTTCCCCTGCCTGTGGTAGTCGACACAGACGGCTGAGTCCCATCCTCAGGGAAAAAGGCTGGGACGAGCCACTACTCCCCCCAGCAACCCGATGAGAGGG